>CAODLS010348607.1:0-12603 GCA_948243855.1 Flueggea neowawraea
TTCAAAAGAGGAACAAATCCATCACTCTCACTATCACTCCTTTACATGATTAATGACATATCCAATCATAGCCTGTATTGTTACCCTGTTACGGATAATGTTGGACTAAGTCAAAACATGTGATTCCTCATGTAGGAGTCGATAGTGACATTCAGTCAGAGGACTCAAACATCACCACTGCATGAAAGCCACTTTGTGACAATGATCCATGAAGTGCTTTCATAGTAGGCCAGTCCAATACATGTTCCCCAACATGCATCTATGTTTTAAGTTGATATCTCATATCCATAATCAGTAAAATGTGATTATCCACTTAGCAACATACTAATCTTTAATTCATTATCATTCCCGTGATAATGATCGATTAGGAACATTTAGAATAATATTCCTTTTATCTTTATGGTTTTTACTATCAAGTCACGTACTTGATGGCACAAAAAAGAATAAATTATTCATGGAGTTTTATCTTCATAAAACAAATAATATTTCATAGAGATAAAATGCCTCTTTATTATTAAATAAACCGAAATAACAATATTTACATGATTGAGATAATTAATTTGGTTAATTATTGATAATTTAGGGTTTAATTCTTAAATATAATTTAAGGAATTATGCATTAAAGTAATGGGATTTTAATATAATTCACTTATTAATCTTCTTTTGGGCTTATTTATGTGCAGCATAAATTTGGCCTATATATATTAATAATAGAGTGATTTAATTAATGATAATGTATTTTGAAATTAAAAGCCCAACAAACATTAATAAAGCCTTTAAAATTTTGCACACAAACTTATTGGATTAGGAATCCATATGCTTGTTGGACAAGGGATAAAAAAGCTAGCTCACATGGGACTAGGGTTTTGGTGTGTTGGCATAAATTCATCTCATATTTTTTAGGAGTGATGGCCGAATTTTTACTCCTATATTTTAGGAGAGTGCTGAATTTTTAATAAGTTTTAATTAATTAGAAAGGATATATTATTGTGTGACAAGAAGAGACAAACTCTAGCAGGACTAAAAGGGGAATTAGGCACACTCTTTCTAAATGGGAGAGAGGCCAAATCCTTAGTTGCCAAGGAAGAGAAAATTCGGCCCCAATCAAGGAAGAAATTTGGCACACTCTTCCTTTATTAGGGTTCGCCAAATTCCTGAAGGACAATGAGATGGTTTTTGGCTAACACTAGCGCACCTATTTAGGTTTTCCCATATGCCTATAAATTGGAGCACACACTTGTCATATTCTTCATGGCGAAGCATAATTTGTGAGTGTCACAAACAAAGAGAGAAAATTATTTCCGAGAATTAGAATAGTGATTCTAAGTGCTTGTACACATCATCCATCCAAAGGAGTTTGTTCGTGTGGATACCATTGGTCACATTCGCGCAAAGTCAATGTGGTTGAAAAGGTTTCGAGTTTAAACTAAAAGTTACATCAACTCTCCATTTATCCGTTCAATTGAGCGTTCGTTTTTTGGTAAAAACCCTAACCCTAATCGTGTATGTCGATATGCACAGATCCTTGGTGGAATTATGTGATATTTTTTTTGTTATTTTCGCTGCGTTATTCTAATATCCCATATTTTCCAATTATGATCCCTGTAGTTTTCGATTGTGGCATTGAGGACTTTTGGAATACCAGTGGATGGTATTTGATATTTATAATGAAATCATGTTAGGTTGGATGTTGTTAAGTGTCGAAAATGATTCTGGAGGAGTTCGGTAACAAGAGAAGTCAAGAAAGGGGAAACAATGCATCTAACGTGCGAAGGTGAAAGAATAACGCACGTTAGGATAGCCTAACGTACGTAATCTTTAGGCTAACGTACGTAAGACACTGTTTTTGCAGAATACGTGTTTTCAACAATTGACGTACGTGTGGTGGGTTTCCATGGTGATTCACATACGTGAGATGAACAGTGACGTACGTGAGGTCGGGATTTTTTGTTCCAGAACATGATTTTTGACTCGTTAACGTACGCGACTTTAACCCTAACGTACGCGAGGTCCTCCTAACGTACTTCACCTTAGATTCACTTACGTGAGCCTCCAATTTCTACAAATATCTAAACCCCGACCATTGCTTGCCCAGTGTTCCTAAACATCTCTGGAGGCAAGATTTCAGTTCTAATCTCATCCTTTCATCCATTTCATGCATTTAATTTCTGAAATAGGTTTTTGGCCGAAAATGAAATGGGTTTCAGATTTTGCATGATTATGTTGAAATGGATGCTATAGGATGTTAGATTATGTTTGTTGGAGGTTAGATTAACATAAATCTAGCTTGAAATCAGAAGAAATGATGAGTTCTTTGAATGGCTAGGTTTAGACTCGGTTTGCTTGATTTCTGATGATTTGTTTGTTTGTTCGTGGAAATTGTTGACGGATTAATGTTTCTGAGGTTGAGATGAACCCATAAGTATATTTGGTTTCAATTTTTGTAGGCTGAATCGAAAGTCGGTATTTTTTGGAATAAAATTTTGCCTTGGCCTAGTTTTGTAATTTCTAAAAAGTTTTTCTCTAGATTTGAAATTTTAGAAAATTGAGAGTTAGATTTGAAATTTTGGAAAGTTTGGAGCATATTTTTAATTTTGGGGAATTAGGGAGTATTTTTTGTAATTTTGAGGAATTAAGCTAGAATCTTAAATTTAGAGAGTTCAATAGCTCTTTTGGAAATTATGACAACTTCAAATAGTCGTTGGTATATTCTAGAACTCGAGGGACTAGTTTGTAATTTTACGAGGTCTAGGGACTAAATTGTAATTTTATAAAAGTTAGGGACCAATTTGTAATTTTACATAGATTTGGATTTTTGAGTCGTGAGTGCTAAATCTTAGATCACAATAGAATTTCTGGCGCCGATAGCTTCCGAGTCTACATTTGCATTAAATATGTATTTTGTAATGCCACAATTACCATATCTGAGTCTGTTGTACTCTGTTTCTCTGTCAGCTCTATTTGGTCTTCGAGGCAACCAACCATTCACCAGTGGACTATGATTTGGAGTACTGGCTCGGCGTCCAGGTGAGTGCAATGTCGACTTCAGACACATAGGCTTTGTCTTCTTAAATTATATGTTTTTGATATGTCTAGTATAAATCTGAAATTGATTTAATAACGGTCTAACTATTAATAATTGGTTTGTGTGATTAATAACCACACCTAGTATTTGAATCTGATATGTAATAATAATTACATGTACTATCTGAAAATAAACTCTGTTGTATGACTGTCTGTTATATATTTTTTGTATAACCGTCTGATAATTTAAAATATTGTGATAATATGATATATGTCTGTTAAATAATCTGCACTACGTCTGATAATTAAAATTTGGTATTATGTTATATAATACATATTATTTGCCTCTGTTAATATGTATATATATACATATATATATCATACATACATATATATTTGATTTATGTACAATTATGTACATACCCTCTGTAAATAATTTCTTCTATGTTTACCGTCTGCTACGTATATATATATTTTGGGATTAGGGACACCTAGCTACGAGGTAGCATAGCCTTTGGTATACCAATGCTCTGTCAAGGCCCAGTTACCAGGGTAATATGGTAGTCGTGCGTCCGGCCGACCACGTGATCTGTTTGATTCTGATGGGTGGCTCTGTCCCCCTTCTGTTATCTATCTGTTCTGGTCCATATCCACATATGTTATATACTCTGTATATGTATACTCTGTTTGTCATACTATACTATGCATATGAGCATCTATCTGATATTATATGTCATAGTGGATATTATCTGTTATTATATTATACGATGTATAATATATCTGTTGAGTCTGTGTTATTGCTCATTCGCCCATAGTATGTTGTATTGATGACTGGCGGGGTATATTTTGCTAGAGCCCGGGGACTGTAACGCTCGCGGATATACCATCTGATTAGCTCTGTATGTCTGTCACTGCTTCGAGACACTTAGGGTGCCGAGTACTATTTGGGACCCCTGAGGCTGTCAGCTGTTCGACCCTCTTGAGCTGAGCTCCATTAAGGCTCTTGAGGTTGCTAATTCTTTATTAGAGATCTGATTTGGTCAGCGCAGTATCAATATAATATGGTTGTATGACCAGTGATTATCAGATCTGTATAAATTCTGAATAAATATTAATAAAATATTTATGTATAAGATTATGTATAGTCTGGATAAGATGAAATAGTATAATACGCTGCATGCGTTATTTGCTTATCTGTTTATTACAGATTCTGTCTGAGTGCATGCTGTCTGCTCTGGTTACAAAAAGTTTTCTGAAACATTTTTGAACTATATTAGTATGTATACGAGTGTATATACATATACCTATATATGTTGCATGCGAGAGTTTTCGAAAGGTTTTCAAAACAGTTTATGCGAGGCCCTAGAGGCATTATGGAGCGTCATTTCTCACCCCCTCCCCTAAACACTTTCCGGTGATTCAGCTTCCGTGCTCATGGGAGTCTTCGAGTAGTAGTGATAACCCTTTGATCGGGTTTCCAGTTGGTACGTTTGGTTAGATGCTCCACACCGATAGTTTGGGTTCCATTATTTGGGTTTCACCATTTGATTTTATTTGTATAATTAATTTGAATGTATGAGTATACATATATATATTTATATTCTTATTATTTTGAATTTATAACACTTTAGTTATAATTTATAAAATCTGAACAGTTGCTATATTGGATAATTATTAAAAAGAATAATTGGGTAGGATTTCTAAGTACTCTGAGGCTTGTACGGGATGGGCTGGGTTTCCACAGACGGTCCATCTTGTACGCCGGTCATAATCCGAAAATGGGTCGTAACAGTGTCAGTCTTCATAGTGTCAGACAGAGGACCTCAATTTACCTCGCAGTTCTGGCCTAAATTATAAGAAGAGTTGGGTACTCGATTGAAATTTAGCACTGCATTTCATCCACAGACCAATGGTCAATTCGAGCGCACGATTCGGACTTTGAAAGACATGTTGAGACCGTGTGCTATGGATTTTGCTGGTAATTGGGATTCTCATTTGCCATTGGTAGAGTTTGCATATAACAACTCATTCCACTCAAGTATCCGGATGGTGTTTTACGAGGCATTGTATGGAAAAAAGTGTAGATCTTCTCTGTGTGGGTCGAGGCCGGTGAGAGAGAGCCTTCAGGGCCAGATCTCATCCTGGAGACTACTGAGAAAGTCAAATTGATCCAACAAAGTATCCAGACTGCTCACAGTCGTTAGAAGAGTTATGTTGATCCAAATCATAAACATTTGGAGTTCACTGTTGGTTACCCTGTATTTCTTAAGGTATCGCTGATGAAGAGCGTAATAAGATTTGGGAAGAAGGGCAAGTTAAGCCCGAGATACATCGATCCATTTGAGATCATCGGCCATATGAGAGCCGTGGCTTATGAGTTGGCATTACCGCCTCAGTTTGCTTTTGTTCATCTAGTGTTTCATATTTCACTTCTGAGAAAGTATATGTCCAACCCGTGTCATGTCTTGGCACCACAGTCAGTTGAGGTGAGACCGATTTGTCCTATGATGAAGTTCCAATGAGGATTGTTGACCGAAAGGTCAAGAGCCTTAGGAACAAGGAGATAGCATTAATGAAGTGATCTGGAGGCATCCTGGAGAATACTGAGAAATTCAAGTTGATCCAACAGAGGATCTAGACTGCTCACAGTCATCAGAAGAGTTATGCTAATCCAAAGCATAAACATTTGGAGTTCACTGTTGGTGACCATGTATTTCTTAAGGTATCGCTGATGAAGGGCATAATGAGATTTGGGAAGAAGGGCAAGTTAAGCCCGAGATACATCTATCCATTTGAGATCATCAGCCGTGTGGGAGTCGTGGCTTATGAGTTGGCATTACCGCCTCATTTTGCTTCTGTTCAACTAGTGTTTCATATTTTGCTTCTGAGAAAGTATATGTCCAACTCGTGTCATGTCTTAGCACCACAATCAGTTGAGGTGAGACCCGATTTGTCCTATGATGAGGTTCCAATGAGGATTGTTGATCGGAAGGTCAATAGACTCAAGAACAAGGAGATAGCATCAGTGAAGGTGATCTAGAGGCATCATTCAGTTGAGGAGGCCACTTCGGAGGCCGAGGAGGAGATGCGACGTAGATATCCACATTTGTTACACTGATATTTAAGGTTAAGAGTCCTTTGGGAGACTTACTTTTGGAAAGGGTTTTGGTTAGTTTTCTAAAATTTTCTGTAGTCATTTCAGCTTAGTTGCGTGGAAATTCGGGACAAATTTCTCTTGAGGGGGGAGTATGTAATACCTCATCCATTCCGATTAAGTTATGGCAGAGTATAAGCTCAAGAGTATGTTTCGGTTATGTTTCGATTTTGGATATGGTTCTTAATCTAGAACTTGGAATGCTTTTAGCTTAGACTTAGTTGCGAGAAAATTCGGGGATGAATTTCTTTTGAGGGGGGAAGTATGTAATACCCCATCGATTCTAACCAGAATATGGTAGTATTTCTTCTAGTCTTCGAGCTAAATAAGATTTCAAATCATTAGTATTAAGTGGGAATGCTTTGGAGGCTGAGTTGTGAGTGCAAGACATACTGAAGGCCATCTACGTGCGTTGGAGGAGATTCTATGCACGTAGACGAGCGTTCGAGTTGGACTATGAACTTGCCTTAGGGCGTCAGCATGCACGAGAGATGTTCTGCGTGCGTTGAACATCGTTAAGACTTGGATCATGAGCTAGAGTGATGATCTACATGCATTGTTAGAATGGAACACACGTTGAAGATGAATCCATAAAGGAGAGGTCACAAGATCGACCATCTACGTGCAATGCATAGAGTAGAACGCATGGTGATTCTAGATCCAAGAGTTGGGGAAACACCAAATCTGTCATCTACATATGCTGAAGCATCATCTATGCACGTAGAACTTGATCAACGCTCGTAGAAGGAGGCACAACACACATAGATTCGCTTATTTTGGACATTTTACTTGGCACATAGCGTTTCCGTCTTAAGGGTTTATAAATACCCCCAACCAACCCATTCTCGGCATTTACTCCTCTCAACCACCAAAATTACTTCAGATATCAACTCTCTTCCTCTCCCATTGCTTTCTTATCCATCCTTTTACTTCCTTGAGGTAAGAAACGTCTGATAATCTCTTCTCTTCATCATCTTATGTTATGCATTCACTCATCTAGGGTTTTTCCAAAAATGAGTGTTGAGTTTAGGTCTTTTGTTTCTGTGTTTAAGGGAGTTAAACATTGTTAGATTAATAATGTTTAAGGTTGAACTCATGGGATTTTAACTTCAGTTTTGGGAGATTTCGTGTTTTAGTGAAATGGGTTTATTCTGAGCTAGAGATTCAGATTTTGGCAAATTTCTTGTTGAATCTAAATTTGTTTCTATTGTATAAGGTCAGATCTGAGTTAAGAATGCTTTGATTTTGGTTGGGCTCTGTGATTGGACAGATCATGGGCTTTGTGATTGGACAGATCATTCATTATGGGTCCAAAAATTCGAATTTGAGGGTGAAGAATCTTGATGATTCTGAGTTGGGTTGTCAGAGTAGGTGTTAGATTCATGACCAGGAGGTCGATTTTAGTCTATATGAGTGATCAATCAGTCGAGCATTGATCAAATTAAGAGTTAGCATATTTTTGGCTTCTGACACCGTCGAGGCTAAGTTAGCGTTTGCGTTGCATGCATAAATGTGGTGCCACCACAGTACCAGTACCCTATTCTGATCAGTATGATGTGAATTATTTGTTTCATCTTCTTGTGCCTGTCAGCACAACCAGCTTGGTACCAGTGGTGTCGATTGGAGTTCAGTTTGACTACTAGGTGAGTGTGGTAGCAGCTTCAGACACATAGGTTATATCTTTTCAGAACTTATATGTTTTGCTGTGTTCAGACCATATATGTAGCCATAGTCATTAATAAGTGGAAATTATAAGAAATCAGATTATGTGTAATAAGAAAATTCAGTTATCAGTATGGACATTAGTATATGTCTTTTATCAGTATCCGTATTAGTTATCAGTTGCATATGCTTGCTATCAGTATAAGTTATATATATTCAGTTGATATGGAACACTAAGCTATGGAGAGGCGTAGCCTATGGTATACCATTGGTCAGTTATATCTAGTTACCAGAGTTGGTGGTAACCTGTGTGTTTAGATAAAGCATACGAGATCAGTTATATCCAGTTACCAGGTTATGTGGTAACCCGTATATCTAGCGCAAGCACACGAGATCAATTATATCCAGTTACTAGGGTTGGTAGTAATCCATGTGTTTAGAGAAATTACAAGAGTTCAGTTATATTAGGTGGTGTTTCCACATCACATCAGTTTAGTTATGTCCCTATCAGATATTCAGTACATAGATATATGTATATATATATGAGTTTGAATCTTATGCATGTTGTATGATGTTTAATGAGGGTGTAAATGATTTCAGAAATGATTTTTCAAGCATAAATATATCTAGAGTGTATATATATGTATTTGGTATATCGCATGTGGTATTTGCGAACGTTTTCAAACCAGTCTGTGTGATGCACGCGTGAGGCGATCTAGAGTGTTGCCCCTCACCGAGTTTTCTCACCACCTACTTAATATTTTTCAGGTGTTATTTAACTCGGCAACCATCCGGCATTCAGATACTCAGAGAGGCATCATTGATTTGGTTAGTAGATGCCCTTTTGCTTGGACGCCTTTATTTTGATAGGGCTCCGCACAAAATGCTAGTGGGTTACTGGGTTGCATTTTGATTTTTGGGCATTGATATTACATGTATACGATATTTATATATATATATTCTTGAATTATCATTTATGAGTATATTTTTACATATATATTGTTGTAATCATAGTATACTCGCATGTATGTCAAATGATTTTCTGGGTAGTATATCTGTTATCCGAGGCTTGTGCGAGATGGTCTGGGCCTCTAGTTCAGATCATGTTATACGCCGGTCATTGTCTGAATTTGGGTCATGACACCAGGGATGAAGATGGACATTAATGAGTTTGTTAGTCAGTGTTTGACATGCCAGCAAGTTAAGTTTGGGCATCCACGTCCTTCTGGATTATTACAGCAGATGCCCCTTCCAGAGTGGAAATGGGATCACATCACTCTGGATTTCGTAGTTGGCTTACTGATGACGTCTTTTGGGTATGACTCCATCTGGGTTATTGTTGATCGATTGACTAAGTCAGCACATTTTCTTCCTGTCAAGAAAACATATGGAGTAGTATGCCTAGTGAAGCTATATGTAGACAGAATTGTATGCTTACATGGTGTGTCAATCTCTATAGTGTTTGATAAAGGACTTTAGTTTACGTCGCAATTTTGACGTAAGCTAAAGAAGAGTTGGGTACTTGACTAGATTTTAGCACTACTTTTCATTCACAGACTGATGGTCAGTCCAAGCGCACAATTTAGACTCTAGATGATATGTTGAGAGCGTGCGCTGTGGATTTTGGTAGGAGTTGGGATTCTCACTTGCCATTGGTAGAGTTTTCATATAATAATTTGTACCATTCGAGTATCGAAATGACTCCTTATGAGGCTTCAAATGGTAGGAAATGCAGATCACCTCTTTGTTGGGCCGAGGCAGATGAGAGAGAGCCTTTGGAGCCAGATCTTATTTTAGAGACTACAGAGAAGGTCAGACTGGTTCAACAGCGGATTCAAACTGCTCACAGTCGCCAGAAGAGTTATGCTGACTCGAAGACTTGTTTCAGTATCTCTCTTCTGTCTCTCTCTCTCTCTTCGTTGTCGTGCATCTTCTTCTTCAACCTTGAGGTAAACTTCAACTTCAAGACTTGTTTCCTTACTTCCATTAATTGTTTTGCACCAGTTGAATTGTTGGATATTCATACCTTGTTACCGTGGCCTCGGTTGGTATGATTTTGGTTGGTTTTGAATCGCTTGTACTGTGGTTTTGTGTTGGACCGATTTGGATGTTCGGAGTTTGTTGAATAAGTGAAAAAAAAAACTGGACTTGTTGAATGATTTCTGGGTTGTGGATGAATAAGGGAGGCAGATGATGTTTTTGATTGGTTAAAATGATGAAGATCACGGGTTGGTTGATGCTGAAATGATTCTGGAAGGTTGAAATCCAATTCTGGAAAATTTAAGAATGAAAGAAGAGATGTAATTGGTTGAAAAGTGAGGACTAAAGGTAATATTTGGCAAATATTTGAATTGTAATTTCAGGAGAGTTTGGGCCAAAGTGGTGATTTTAGGGAATTTAAGTTAAAAATGAAATTTTAGGAAATTGGGAGATTTAATAATAAATTTTAAATACTTGGAGGGCTAATTTATAAATTTTGAAAAGCTGGGGACTAAAAAATTTATAATTTTATAATTTTTTTGGGCTTTAGGGACTAAAAAGTAATTTTTTTATAATTTATAATTTTTATAAATTTAAGAATGAAAGAAGAGATGTGATTGGTTGAAAAGTGAGGACTACAGGTGATATTTTATAATTTTTTTTGGCCTTACGGACTAAAAAATAATTTTGGAAAAGTGCAAAGGGTAAAATCGTAATTTTACGTAGGTATCAATTTTCGAATCGAGGGCGATTAATTTCAACCTAAGAGAGTTTTTTACGTATAGCGAGTGTCAGCACCTGCATTTGCATTTCATACATTTAGTACTGTCACAATACCACATTTTGATATTTGTTCTATCTGTAATTGTTCAGCTTCGTGTTTCTGCCAGCAGGACCAGCCACCTGCTAGTGGTGTTTGACTGGATCCTTAGCTTCGAATCCCAGGTGAGTAAAATCACAGTTTCAGATACATAGACTATGCCTTTAGACTCTGTATGTAGTTTTTGTTGTGTCTAGCTATTATATGAAATTGAACTAATAGTTATTTGGCTAATTAATAATCTGCATTATGTGATTATTAATTTAAAAAAATTTTATTTCTGATATATAATATTTATATATGGTATATATAAATTTTTTTTGCAAAATGGTTTATACTTTGCATGTTCGTCTGTTAATATTATTTTTATATAATATTCTTGTTGGATCAAGGGTGATCAACAATAAGTTCATTATATGTTTTGATGATGAGCAAAAGGTTTTGATGAAGTGCAAAACATTTGAGTTGAAGCAAAACACGTTGGAAAGTTCAAAATTGTGATACAAAGACTCTGATGCATTTAACGTACGTTAGTTTGAGTTTAACGTACGTTACAAAGGACTCATGTATGTCAAGAAAGAGTCACCTACGTGAGAGAAGGCGTGAAGACAAGCAGAAGCCACTAGATTGTTGAAAATGGTTTCTAACGTATGTAAGGGAAGGATTACGTACGTAAGAGTGAAACACACGTACGTTAAGTATTAAGCAACATACGTGAATCATGAAGAACCATGATCAATGTCATAAGAATGCGTGAAACGTACGTAAGCTACAAAAATACTCAGATAATGTACGTAAGAAAATCGTGACGTACGTAAGACATGCACAGACAACAGCTGACAGCTTTAAACACACTCCAACGACTATATTCTTCTCTCCAACGGTCATATTGATTAAAAGGACTATAAATACATCAAGAGAAGACCGCGAATGTGTTGCAAAACATTAGAAATCATAAAGCCAAACTTCCTATCAATTTCCATCAATAAAAACATCAATTCAAGCTAGAGATCAAAGTTCAAGCATCAAATACTCAACTCTAGCATAGAGCTTCATTGTTTGTAAACCAATTGTATACACTTTGAGAGTGTGAGTTAGGTTTGTTGTAAGCCTATAGAAAACAACATTGTAGAGATTTATTGTGAGCCTAAGTATAAAACAACATTGAGAAAGGTTTGTTGTGAACCTATAGAAAACAACATTGTGTGGCCTTGGAGGTGTTGAGCTGGAATAAACCTCGTGTATTGGCCTTGTTGGATTGAGCCGCAATCAATCATCGATAGTGAAAAGCCTAAGTGGGACTTAGGTAGTGGATGTAGGGAAGGTTGGTCGAACCACTATAAATCCTTGTGTTGATTTTTCTCTCTCTCTTCTCAAGTCACTTCCGCTATCCATTCAATAGACCGAAAATTCTCCAACAAGTGGTATCGGAGTGGGTCTCTATAAAAAAGGCTTAAAATCCTTGGAGCAAAGATCCGCATCAATAAAATGGATTTTTATCCTCCTACTCCAAATGTTCCCAGTTCTTCTCCTAACTTCCCTACTTACTTTGATGGTTCAAATTTTACTTCATGGAAGAAGAAAATGACTATCTTCCTTCAAGTTTACAACATAAAGCTTTGGAAGATGATTGTTCTTGGTCCAACTATTCCCAAGAATGAAGATGGTACTATCAAGAAGTATAAAGACTTCAAAGATGAAGATTAGAAGTCTCTTAATCTAAATTCAACGGCTACTCAACTATTATATTGTGCCTTGAGTCCCGAAGAGTTCAATCAAATTTCATCTTGTGAAAATGCCAAGGAGAGATGGAAAATGCTTGAAGTTACTCATGAAGGCACAACTCAAGTCAAAGAAACCAAGATCAATATGCTTCTTCATGACTATGAGTTGTTCATGATGACAAAGGATGAAAGCATTAACAATATGCTTGATCTCTTTGCGGAAATCACAAATTGTCTTG
>CAODLS010348654.1:0-11270 GCA_948243855.1 Flueggea neowawraea
AAAGAAGATGAAGGTAGGTTGGTTTGGTCGGTCGGGTCGCTGGGTTTTAAAAGAAGAGAAGGGAGTCAAACCGAACCCGCTAACCAGTCTAAACGAACCAGCTACCCAACCCGACAGTCAAAACCGAACCAATTCAAAATCAAACTTAATTAAACCAATCCATAAAAAGAACCCAATCAACCCACTAATGGATTTTGTAGCCATCTTCAAAACCCAAACCATTTCACAAAATAAACCAAGCCAATTTAGTATGAATCAACCTAACCGGTTAAACCAGTGACCCAAACCGGTAAACCAACCAGTGAATAACCCAACCGAAAATCACCCCTCTTTTCTTTTTCTTTTTTTTTCCAGATTTTTCTTTTTCAATTTTCAACAATTTTTCAATTAATAAATCACTTTCAATCACCACAAATAAAAATTCAAAAATTACTAAAAATAATTATTCTAAAAATAATTATCCGCCAATAATTATTCAAAATAATTACTCCAAATATAATTATCCAAAAATTCTTATAAACCTTATTCGGGGTATTACACATCCAATGTCGTCACCGCCATTCCTCAGTCAACACACAGCGTCCTCAGATCCCTTGCCCTGTCCGTCCAACGCCAACCTCCAGACGCTATCAAACCACAGAACAAAGAGCGGTGACATGGAAGGCAAGCTCAACTGAGAGCGAAGGAGAGGAGATGCGACGATGGAGGACAAGCAACACTGAAGATCGGTGAAGATAGATAGATCGACAAAGGACGCGATAGGAGAGACGACGAGCAACGAAGATCGAGGAAGAACAATAGAGAGTGCGACAGAGATCGAGGAACGAGACAAGGGAGATACAAAAGCGTGACAGAGGAGAACATGATCGAGAAAGAGACAAAATCGGGAAAAGAGTAGAAGGAATGACGACGGCGCTAGGGTTTCAACAAAAAAAGAGGGAGAGATTTCAGGACAGGTTAGTGGGAGAGGAGAGAGAAGCGAGAAAGCAGGGAGAGAGTGTGAGATAAGAGTGAAAAAAATTAAAAAAATAAGACAAAAAAATAATTTTTATTTGACCTAATTTGATAATTTTCAACTATAAAATTAAAAATATGTTATTTGAATAATTTAACATTAAAAATTTTGATATTTTAACAAGTTTAAAACTTTTGCTTCTATTTGTCAAAATTCAAATATTAATTTGACCATCTCGTATAATTTACCTGAATTAACTCTAAGTTACTTGCAACCCACTAGTTGAAGTGCATGGGGCTATGGCCCTCCAATGGAATATTTGGGCCGGGAAATCATCGCATCTTTTGAAAGAGGATGAGGTAAATAGCGGCATTTCGTAACCCCAGACGTCATTTGCAATCTCAATAATGTTTTCCGCTCCACAATTCCTCGTCACGCACAATCTTGTCCCCAGAAACCGTGTAGAACCAGAGTGTTTATTTGAATTTTTTTCCTGGGAAACTAACCTTTTCATCCTTGAGGTTTACCGATATTAACTAATACATCCTCTCATCTTGAAAATCCCCCAAGTTCATCTCTGTGTTTTGTTTTTATAAAGCATTTTAATTGAATAGTGGGTACTAATCCGTCAAAGAATTGTTAACGTGCTAGAAATGTGATGTGAGAGAAAAAAAAGGTTCCTAATATACTTTGTCCATTAATCTTTTAGCAAATCCAAAAACATCTCATTTCCAATACTTTCTTTATAAGTCAAACGTTTCATTATAAAAAGTCGAATTCAAAAAATAGCATTCTAATTGGCTCTTTACAATCTATATTTAGAATAGTTAGTGAGTTTGACTCTCTAATTTTAAACAACCAAAGTTTACTATTTATTTACTTTATAATTAATGAGACACAAGTTTCTATATCAAAACTAGCTTTTTATTAATCAATTGTATTTTTATATTGTTTAAACTCAACTTTACAAATAAAACATTAAAATTTAAATAGTATAATTTGAGATATTTTTCATTTTAAGAGCATCTCTAATACTACTTTTTATTTTTTAGTGTGCTTTTTGTATAAAAAAAGGAGCATTTTTAAGTTTAAAGAGTAAGAATAAAAATTATTTCCAATAGTGTTCTTTAAAATTAAATATTTTTTCTTTTAAAAGTAGAATAAAAATAATAGAAAAAAAATAATAAATAAGAAGAGTGATAGAAATGTTATCAAAACTTGAACACCATTAATAATATGAAAGATAGAGAGTGAATTTGGCTATTCAAATTTAGAGAATCAAAATTATTCTATAATCTAAATATAAAATATAAAGAACATGCTAAAACTTTATTTTTTGTATTGTCTCTTAAAAATAAAAAATTTTAAACTTTAAAGAATGGATTAGAGACGCTCTAACTGTTATTTATTTATATAAAAAATATTCTTTCAAATAGATAAATACTATTGGAACTGCTCTTACTCATCATTATATCCAGACCCCCACTATCTCAACTCCATCACTGCCACATTAACCACCACTTCAATCCACTGCCACCAACAAAAAAAAATCACTTCACTTGGAATTCCTCTCTTGCACTCAAAAGAAAAAGTTGAAAATCAAAACTTTCTTCTCAACCACTGTTTTTTTTCTTTCCAGAGTTCCTAATATTGAAGAATGTGATCACCAATATCAATATTAGTGGTAAATCAAAATCATTGAACTCCATTTTCTTCCCTGTTATCTAATAAAATAACAAGAAATCAATTATGTAACAAGAAAAGCCACAACCGAATGCATCAATGGTTGCCACTGACATTTGTCTTTCGCTGCTGGCTGGGTCGAGCTTTCGCAGAAATCGAAGTAGGTAACTCGAACATACTATTATATATTGTTTATCTGTTAAACCGGTAGCTAGATTTCTTCAACTACATTAAATGAACATTCAATATTGTTTTAGCAAAATGAAATAAATTTATTATTTTTTGTTAAAATAGTAATCATGTTTTCATATTCAAAAGTGTTTAATTGATATAATCAATAAATAGCAATAATAAATATAATTTTTGATATTTTTTCTATATTTTTCTTAGTGACAAAATTATTAATGATTATTTTTAGTCCTTCCGTCCCAAAATGAGTGAGATTCATTTTTTTTCCTGAAACATAGTTAAAAAAATAATTATTATTCATTTTCCTGTTTTGCCCATATTAATTAATGTTAGCGAATTAATCCTATTGGAGCAGTAATTGACTTTTTTAAGTCAAAGAGATAAACAAAGGGCATTTTAGAAATAATTGCGAAAAAAATGTAAATAGTCTCAATCTTTTTGGGACATTAAAATTCACTTTTGTGTTGCTCAAATTGAGATGAAGGGAGTAATTTAATTTTTTTAAAAGGTCTTTTAGGTCAGAGTTCTGATACCAGTTGTCCTGAATAAAATTTTAAATTATATATGTTTTTAAAATTAAAATTTTGCATTGTTGAGTTTAGGAAAACTGAACAAATATTCAAAATATACTTGTTTTATGGTCTACATTGAAGTGGTCATTCAGAGACCTGACGTACATAAAAAATAGTTTAGAGACTTCATTGTAGGTTTATAAAGTCTAATAAACACATTAATAACCACTTCATTTCTTTTCAAATCTAAGGTGTTAGAATTTAGTGAAAAAAAGTCCAAGTGTTAGAATTTTCTTTTGTGATAAAATTATACAAATTAGTATAAATTAATTCAACTTCTTTTGTGATTAATTTTAAAAGTATTTTATCTTTTTTTATAATTGCATTCAATCAAAAATTTCCCTCTTAATTTACTATAAATAATTAGTATTTTTTTGTGCATTTATTTTATTGATATTCCAATTTATATCGAAGAATTATCTTTAAACGTTCTATGTATCTATTAGGTAATTTAATAAGGAGAAAAGTGTAAGATTGTTTTGGGGGCAAATAAAATGGATCGAGTGTGCGGTGTTGTGAGAAAAGTAAACTATGAAGAAAATGAGGGTATAAATGTGGTATGAAGGAGAGGGCGATATGTGGTGAATAAGAGAATGCTCTCTCTATAATAGACAGGGAAAGGGCATGAAGTGGGTGATCTAGAATGGAAAGATGAAGGAAACATATATAGCTTTGTGATGGAGAAGTGATATGGCCTGAAGAGTCAGTATATGGTAAATACGAGAATTGTACGAGAAGATGGTCTATATATGGTGATCACAGGGAGAAGGTTATAAATGTTGTGAAGGTAAGAAAGGTAAGGAATAGGTTATTTGTGTCGAGGTTGTGCGTATTGCCAATATAATGACAAAAATAAATTAATTAGCGGATATATACCGAATAATGATCAGACACTATGAATTTTTATAAATTAACACAATCTTTAATTAACTATATGAAATTTAGAATGGTGTTGTCATCCCAATTTTAATGTTTTTTTTTTCCTGCTAGCTCCAAGTTTCATTATTACCTCTCTTTTCTTTTGTTGAATTTAATGACATTAAAATACTATATCTTTATTGAAAATCTTGACCTCTTCTTGATCTTTCAAAAAATACTTAATCACGTTATATCGGCATTTGATACTTGATAGTGCAAACTTAACGGGATCTTGGCGAAGCCCATGTCTGATTATTTTACATATATATATAGGTTAAGCATTTTACAATAATTATTTCAAAAGATCATGCCAAAGTTGGCATTTTCAATGAAGGTTGGGCATTTGAACGTCATTAAACTGTTCACTATTTAACATTAATAGTTCAATTTTTAATGGATCCCTTTTGCCTTTGGATTTTATGGTTATCTTAACTTATTGTTATAAACAATATCAAATTATATCTACTAAATTTACGTGCATTACGCATGATGAATTATCTAGTTATATAAAAAAAATACAAATATTTGCTACGAAATATCTTATATATCCCTTTCTTCCCAAATGAAGTTTTAAATTATTTTTTTTAATGTCCTGTTTGATATAATGGTTGAAGTTTTTAAAATCTAGCACCCGAAGACCGAAGTTGTTAAAGAAAACTTTAAAGTGCCACTTGAGATTAGTTAAAGTTATCGAATGCATGATTATTAAACTTGAGATCATAGGTTCGAAACTTTGATGTAAGTTCAAGTGAGCAAAGTTACTCTCAAAGGAAAGCTTTGATCAATTTTGTAATTTAACTATGAAGATAAATGCAGCATATTGGACGAAAAGATTGCATCAATTCAAAGCTAATCAACAATGGCTAGCTGAGACCAAAGTTGTTCAACTTGCTGTACGTACCGTATATTGTATGCAAGATTATACGTAATAGAACAATTTTTTTACATAAATATTAATGATCACGAGTAACATTGCTTATTTTTGTCACATGCAGATATTTTTACCAATTTTGCTCCTTCAAATCTCTGTTCATACAAGGGAAGTTTCCACAATTTGATATGTTTAAAGCTAACCCGTGAATTTTGAGTGGAAAAGTATGTTCTACTCCTATACAACGTTAATCAAACTTGTTGTACGCCAAGATAGGCTATAAATACTATCAATCAGTGCATTGCCATAAACTAAATTTGAAAAGTGCAAGACAAAAAAAAATCTGTGATTGTGATGCATAAACCAATGAATAAGCCATCAGTTTCTTTAGAAGCTTTAGCAATGGCGGGTATGGATTATAATGAATATGGCATTGATGCTGAAGAGTGGGAGCTGAATGAGCGCATTGATGCTGAAGAATGGGAGCTGAATGAGGCCACGGACCGACCTCCTCCTCATTTACTGGCAGAAGATACGGTGGATTCCAATAATAATTTTCCTGTTTCTTATTTCAGTTTTCCACGCCACCCTGATGATATCACCAATCAAGCTTCGCATCAGAAACTGGATTGGAGTAGAAATGTCTATTTGAGGACGCTGACGGTCTTACTGAAAGCAATTCTCAAGTTGCTCATGATTTCATGGGTGAATCAGGGAAAGAGACATTCAGATCACTATTTTTAATTTTCTGATGTAACGTCAAAAGTTTAGTGTCATGTTTGTTAGTTTTTTTTCTCCTAGTTGGAGCGTACGAGATTTGAACCCAAAATCTGTTAATGTGCAAGTCTTTACTTGCTTACCAATAAGACCACTCATCGTGAATAGAGTCAAGTTTGTTGTTGATAGACACAATTGTAATGTATTTGACATTAAGTCGTTGATACGTTTTTCTTCTGTCTTCGTTATATTCTCTTTGAGGGAGCAGTAGGCTATAATCAATTTATTCGGATTTATTTATTATTTATTTATTGTGTTCAGAGATGCTTACTGAGAATTTCGCATCACTTGAAATTAATTTAAGCAATTGAATGTTCGTATTGTATTACTTCGAAACATTTCTACTAGTGAAATTTTCACAGCAATGTCACATTTGTTGTACATTTTGATAATAGAAGCTGCAAGGAATAATAATTCTGCAGATAACTGTCATTCAACAATTTTCAACAGCTTAAGTAAAACTTTTCACCCCTACGTTGTTGCTTTTATTTTTTTTTTTATAAATCAATTTATTAACTTCCACTGAGAATCAAATTCAAATCTTTTAACGTTAGAGTTCACTCCAGTCCGATAATTTAGAATTATATATGTTTGAACTAATCTTAGGCTTTAATCTCTGCAGTAATATATTGAACATGCTATATGATTGACGCAAGAAAGATAATTAATTATATCAAAATTATGTTTCAATTTATTCATGTTACTCCGTCGTCGTCTTTTCCAAATCAAAATTTGTCCATGTTACTTTGTCGTCGTCTCTTTGGGTTAATTGATTGATTCATTTTATCATAACATTGATCATACTTAAGCTACAATTTGAAATATCAAATCAGAATTTTAAATAGGACGTGAAAGTTAATCATCACAAGAACGTTACGGGCTTAGAGTACTGTTGTATATGACGCATGAATGATGAAACAACGAGGTAAGATTAATATTAATCAGTTCGTTGTTCAATATTTTTGACTTTGTATCTTGCAATTTTCAAAGTCAAAAGCAGTGGTGTTTTTGAAAATACTCATTCGTGACAAAGATTTAAAAAGAAAATACACACACGGGCAGACACAATTCTACACAAAAGAAATTATACTCGAAGAATGTTTCCAAAATTTAGCTTAAGACATACTTTGAAGGTAAAATTTATTAATTTAGCTTAAACTTTTACGAAATAAAGTTGAGGTAGGCAAACAACAAATTTCAACACTCCCTAATAACAAACTTGGGAGTATTAAATACTTTTTTTGTCCTATAATAATATATATACTTTTTATTTTAAGTGTCTCCAAATATATACACATTTTTTTTATTGTATTTATTATTAATAAAGTCATAATATTATTCTTATTTAACTTTTTTTCAACCAATTTATTAATTACTACCACATTTATTTAAAAAAATATAAATAAAAAATTTATAAAATTAAATAAATTTAATTATTAAAATTATTATTATTTAATTCTTGTGAGATACGGAAAGTATTTGCCTTTTCTCAAACAAAACATGATTTGGATCCTGCAACTATTGCATCTAGATAGTGACTTTTTTTTTTATGGAGATATTCTTTTATCGAATAAAGTGCCAAAAATAAAAATTATTTATTACAATTACTCCTTTAACATTTTCAAGCTGTTACGTAATTTTTGGAGAAGACCTATGTATGAAATGTTTTTGGATAACTCGGTAATAATTTTGCGAAGGCAAATGAATTTTCACGAATTACGTAATAATATTTTTATAATTGTTATTTTCAAACTTTTTTATAATTTATATAAAACAACATATAAAATATTATTTTCCCAAAAAGTGAAAATACGTATGTGTCACTCATAATTCTCATGTGTATTAGTCCTCAATGTGAAACTAGTAATACCATTTCGGAGTCGTTGTTTTTAGGCTGTTCCGTAGAGAATATGACTCAAGTAATTATATATGTTATTGACCACAACAAGCTTGTTAAGTATATCAATTTGTTTGCAAATGCGTCATCCCTGACATCTCTAAGTTGATTTCATCTCCAATTTTTCCATATGATGGGGGACTAATGATGTGGTAGAATATATATACGTGCATGATCAATAAGATAAGATGATCACGAGAAGATAACTCCTTAAATTTCAAAGATTCAAAGTTTATGACTCTCGTAACTTTTTGAATTTTTCTGTTATCTTGTGATTTTTTCAGAAGAATTATGTATACATACCCTAAGGTCTGTAACAAAATCATGCAAATTGAACTACACTTCCAATAAAAGATCACTTGTCAAGAAAGTTTCAAAACAAACTTCTGTTTTATTATTCAGTCTCATCAAAAGATTAACATGGCAGTAGCATCGATAGAAGCGTTAGCAATGGCAGGGGTGGATGCGAGTATGGAACATCTGGAGTTAGAGGAATCAACAATGGCTCCTCCACATTTGTTGGCGGAAGAAGAAGAAGGCGAAGAAGGAGAGGAAATAAATTGCAAGTGCCGGTATCCTGCAACTTACTTTGGCCTCTGGAGACAACAACCTTCAGAAGAGAATCGTAGTGGTGGTAGCTTCACTGCTACATGATCCCACTCAAGACCCCAATTCGCAATGCCCATTTGATGTTGAAAACATTGTGAAGACTGGTGGCAAGTTTAAAATTGTCTAATTGTTCATTTGTAAATTCTATTTTCGGATGAGTTTCTTAATGAAGATAGATCTTTCAGTTCATGTGCATGTGTTCCAATCCAAACCATGTGATACTCATATAAAGTCACAGTTTTCTTGGTCTGGATGGTTATAAGCATTTTCATTCATTAATAGCTATAACCAACTTCACAAGCATTTTTTAGAGTTGATGGCCTGGATGCAAATGGAAGATTTTGAACTGAATCTCGGGTAGATTAAATAGAATAGTAATTATCAGGATCCTAATTGGTACCGAAACTCGTTTAGAATAGAATTCTGAAACGAGGAAAATCAAGTCACTTTCTGTACAGGGATATGATTATATATAGCACCAACTGCTGATATGGTTGAAGCTTCTCAGGCTGAAATACTATCAAATTTGGTTAATCTTAATTAAATAAGTGTCATTTAATGCTCCTGTGCTTAGTTCTAATCTGATGGGTTAACGTTATGCAACTAAAATGTTCTGATCTTAATGTTTAAATTTTATTTTTGTTACGAGAGGAATTGAATCTCGTCTCAACATTGACAACGTGCATAGCAAACTATTTAAACTAGTCCTAAGTGGTTTAATATTTTTTTTTTCTTTTGAAAGGACGGTCAGCAATGAAAATTCTGCACATTGTGGTATTGAATTTGGATTACGGTGTCGCATGCCTTACGTTTTATGCAATGACGAATTAGGAATATAATGTCGAGAGGATTTTTAGATTGACAGCCAAAGATCAATTACGTGCACTGGATGGATCAGTGATGATATCCTGCATCACATATACTTTGGCGCCGAGGAAGTTTCCTGTGCTCTGTTTCTGATGCTGTTCCTCTTGTAAATTAGAGCAAGAGAGTAACAGGCTTGTTATAGGACACTGATAATTATGCGAAAATGTAATTTAAACTCAATAGACTAGAAGAGAAATCTTTTGCATAAAAGAGTGCCAAAGGCATCCGATTAAGGACGGAAAACTCCAGATTCGAACTTGAGTGAAAGGATGGAATAGGATGGAACTTCTACCAACGAATCTACTATTAAAAACAAGACTCAAAAAGAAGTTAAATTAATTAAGAATTTTGACTAATGCTAATTATGTAACAACTAACACAAAATTAGTAATTCAAAATGTTTCGCAAAATCCGGACTTGCATTATGGGGATTACCAATGATAAATCCCTAAAAAAATTAGCGTATGCCGCTCTCTGCAGCGGTTACACGGTATTCTTTAGTAAAAGGCGAAAGAATAGTTCGCTCTGTGCTCACTGTACGGCTGCACGTTTTCTAAACAATATATTTTGCGTCTTAAAACAGCAGCTCTCTTGAACTAGGTACTGTTTTCTAAACGATGTGGGACTAGAATTGTAAAATTAGAATTGAAATCGGCAAATCGAATCAAAATAGGACCGGTCAAAATTGGTCAAAACCGTAATCGAATTGGAATCGGAACCAGCCGACCAAAATCAGAGGGTTATGGTTTAGATTCCTGTTCCACCCTTTTAGAAAATCGTCGAATCGCCGGTTCAACCGTCAGTTTGAACCGGAGATTCAACCGGTGGTTCTAACTGTTATTTTTTTTTCTTTTTTTTGTTTTTTGTTTTATTTTTTAACTCTATAAATACTCACACCCCATTCTTACCAATTTTACACCATTTATTCTCTCTCAATCTCAATCTCTTTTACACTCTCACTCTTTCAAAAATTCATTTTACTATAAATTGCTCTTATTAATTATTTATATATTTTATAATTGCAATTACGTTTTTTATATTTCTTAAAGTTATTTTTTGCAATTATATTTTTCAAATTCCTTTTACTTTTTTACTATAGTTTAATTTAGTTATTTTGTTATTTCATTACATTTAATTAATATTTGCATATTTATTTTGGAGTAATGAAAAATTTTGGTGGAAATAGAAATTTTAAAAGTTTTGAAGTTGAAAATATTAGAACTCAAGATAATCAAACTCAACAAATTCCCACTCAAGGAGATGAGAGGGGAGCAGGAGAAAGAGTTTCAAGTTCTGATATTTTTAAAATTCATTTTAAGAAAAATTCTAATTTAATTTATCATTTTAAGTTTATAAGTTTTTTCTTTTTTTACTTGTATTTTAATTTATCATGTATTGTTAATTATTGTATAGTTATATTGTATAATTAAATTTGGTATTGTAACCACGGTATTCCTCCGCCACAAATGAGGGCATCTAATAAAATTTAATGAGTTTTTTTTCCTAATTTTGTTTAAAATTATGTGATGTAATTACTAGTAGAATAGTTAATTTGTTTGAAAATTATTAACAAAAATCTTTAGAATACAATGTATTATTGATAATATAGTTAATTATTAAATATAACAAAATTTACAAACCGGAAAAAAATTGACGGGATAAAATAACGGATTAAAAACAAAATTTCAAAAAAAAAAGATGGAACCGAACCGGCTGTTGAACCTGTCAAAACCAGAACTGAAACTGAACCGAACCAGAACGGGACCAAACTGTGGAAACCACGGTTTGGTTCCGTTCTCACATTTCACAAATCGGAACCGGCAACACCTCTAAGCAGAGCTGTAGAGAATATGTCGACCACGACGAAGAGAGTTCAGTTTTTTGAATCTGTTGAGATATGTGGGGATTTAGATAGAGAGAGGATTTGTTGGG
>CAODLS010348713.1:0-14942 GCA_948243855.1 Flueggea neowawraea
TCAGATGCTAAAATTGAGAGACTTTTAGCATGTTTTGTCTTAAAACCAGAAGTAATCATGTCAAGTGTGGATTAGGGTTAGATGACAAAATGCATCGTAACCGAAACTTTTGTGTGGTGTTTATAATGTTGTATAAATATGCGCTCATCCAAGGGAAAGAAAAAATACCACAACACATGATCATACCATGTGTGTTATATACACGACCATAGGGATGGAAAAGATTGATAAATGATCTCACTTTTCCTAGTGTGAGATCTTGCCATGAACATGTGGTTCTCGGTACTACCTACCCTTAGAACCCTTAACACATTCAAAACATGTAGTTAAGTTTGTCTACTCTAACTTGCCATTAATGGTCATGATTGATTCGACCAAGCGTGTCAAGCTGGGAAAGTAAACTTGGCTATGTGGATTGTCTGGTGCAAGAGGGGAAGTTTGTTTATAGACGCATTCGCACTAGTCTTAAAAGTTTGCTTAGTCGACTCTCATGTAGCGTGGCATATGATGTGTGAACTTTGAGTAAAGTTTTAGTGAGATCGAGTCGTTCGAAGGCAACGATCGTGTGGTTACGAACTAGGGGAAGGCATATGTTTCCAACAGTTTGTGCTACTGTTGCATACACTTTGACAGAATGGAGTTGGTCTTCAAGAGACACCTTCTAGAAGATTGAGATATGAGTTGTTATATAACCCTAACAGGTATATAGCAATTACGTTCTCATCGTATGCTGGTCGCACAGTCTATTTGTCTGTATGACACGAGATCTTAATCATGATTAGCATTAGTTCTATCATGAGCCATGACGAATTATGGTTCTGTTATGTGCGAGTGAGAGATGTTGGAAAAAGTAGTCTGCCTATAACAGGTGAACCGAACTCGGTCGGTCGAGGTGTGAACCGAACTCGGTCGGTCGAGGTGTGAACCGAGACCGTGGACCGAGACCAATTGGAAAGCCCAATTGAGGAGAAGCAAACTCGGTTAGTCAAGGTGTGAACCAGAACGATGAACCGACGCCAATTAGCAAGCCCAATTGAGTTGGGAATGAAATGGGCCTGCAAGCCCGTTAGGCCTACGAGCCCATTTAGTGGCCTATATAAGAAGACGAGTTCTTCTTCCTCTTCAAGAACACCAACACACACCTCCAAAGAGAGGGAGAGAAAGAGAGAGAGCTCTCCACCGGGAGAGAGAGAGAGAGGTTGAGGCCTCTTGCCCTGAGTCTTGCACAGATCATGTGTGACATCTAGACTGTGAAAAAGTCGGGCATTCCCGTTGACATTTCAACCGTGATTTGCTCACAAAATCAACATAGAACTGGTCATGTTTCGCTGCTAGTTTCTGCTGAAATCAAGGGTTAGTAAGTCGAACCTATTTATTATACTGTTTATTAGTTAACCGGTATGTAATTCTTTTAATATATATATATATATAT
Organism: Flueggea neowawraea; assembly: GCA_948243855.1. Lineage (NCBI taxonomy): Eukaryota > Viridiplantae > Streptophyta > Magnoliopsida > Malpighiales > Phyllanthaceae > Flueggea > Flueggea neowawraea. The sequence goes on from CAODLS010348713.1 coordinate 1,433, forward strand.
ATATATATATATATATATATATTAATCTTCCGTTGTTTGATTTTGATAAAATGAATAGTGCCAACAATTTTTGTTTCAGCTGGTTATGAAAGAGTAATATTCACAAGTCGTGCACAGCGTGTGGGAGGGGAGGGGAGGGGCATTGAAAGCTTTTAAACCCTTGAATATTAATTTCTACTTTTTGCAGACAACAAGGAAAGGGTGTTTAATCAATGCATTTAAAGCATTTAATTAATGCTTATAGAACAGAAAAATAAGAAAAAAAGTTTATTTATGTTATGTTTGTGTAAAATTTATTGAATATATATATATATAATTTTTTTTATAAGAGTGATCACCCATCTTAGAGCCTCTCCTAGCAATATTGACTTTTTCAGGATAAATATACTAATTATTTAGCTAATAATTTATTAGTTATATATTTATATCTTTAAAAAATGTATAACTCCTTTTTTTATTATGTAATCTATTTAATTTATTAATTTTATTTTTATTATTTACCATTTAATAAACTACTAACAAAGATCTATGATTTGCGTATTAAAATGTTAATTTCATTAGCACATAAATTAAATCGTAATGTCAGGGAATTTCATATAGCCAACATACTTTTCGAAATAATAACCTTATTTTCCCTATTATGTAACACTTACTGTAACTTCTTGCGAGTCGGTGAAAATAATGCAAGTATACATAGAGTCCAAATAAATTGTGAATTTATATGTTATTAACTAGAATTTGATCAGTATTTACAGCTTTTGTACGAAAATGTTTTATAAAAGAAACTTTATGAATAAATAGTTTCTGGAAAGGTGGTTGAATAATTAACAATAATAGAGCGATTTGATTATGATGGCTCTAATTTTTTTTCCAAGTTTTAATTTAAGTGAGCTCTTGTTAATCTATTAAAATTTAATAGATTTTAAACAAATTCAAAGTTTAGTGATCACTTAATTATGTGATTTATTCCTGCAAGACATTTGAAATATAGTTTGTAATCATTTTTTTAAATATAATTTGTAGTCTATTAGTATTAAAATAAGTGAAAAAAAAATCAAAAATTTGACTTTTGTATAAGTCAAAAAATACATGCAAAAAAAAATCATATAGAACTTTTAAAACCACGATGGTAGATGACAGACACTAATTATTCCAATTAAATAGTTCTTGACATAATCATGTCACTAAGCTATATCCTTTAATATTTTTTTTTTGACCAACACAATCAAAATGGGTTTCGACTAAAACATTTAACAAATTTAAAACTATGAATACAAAAATTATCTTCTTCAATTTGAGATTATGAGGTCCAAAATTCAGATAAGGCGGGTAGATCGTTTAAATAGTGATAATTAACTTTACGATACAGTTTTATTTTTCTTTTCACTCAATTTTAATTTTCTAAAGTAATTAACTATTTAGTCCTAGAGGTATACAGAAATTAACAAGTCCGTCCTCATATTCTAAAGTCTCTAGTATTTTGTCCTTCAGTTGCATGACATGTTACCACCATACAAGGTTGTTGATGGTAGAAGTGCACGCTTGAACTCCTTTTGCATCGAAGAAGAGAGGGAGTCGTCAATCATAGGGGGAGAGGGTGGGAGAGATAGAGCGACGAAAGGAGGTCTGCAAATATACTGAAGTTGTAGGGATCAACAGAGGGAAGGTGACATATATGTTGATTAAAAAAGGGATTAATAAACATTTCTTAGTCTTGTTAATATATCGTTAATAGAAATTTGACATCAAGGATGAACTACTGGGATTCTTAAAACACGAGGATGTAATGGTAGATTTCACTATCTCTAAAGGACTAAATAATCAATTACTTTTTTTATATATAAAGTGGCTAGCCTCTACTAGTTACAATCTATTTTTTTCTCTAAAACAGTCATTGAACTTTAGTTGGACTAAATATTAAACTTATAATTTTCAAGATTATAATTATGGTAGGAAGGAAAATAACACTTGTGGTTCCTCCTTATATATACTAACAAAAACCCAAAAAAAATCAATGTAATAGATAGAAGTTTTATTCAAATATAGGAAAGAACAATAAATAGTAGTGGAATATTGTATGATAAGTGGATAGAGATTACAAACTAGAAAGTTGTAGTATAATTATATAGAGTTGAAAGGGATTTGTATGATAAGTGGACTAACTTTTTGGAAGTTTGAGAGGGTTGTTGTTAAATTACGAATGGACGGTGCATAAAAACACTATTTTATGTGTTAATCAACATTGTTGGTCCCAAAAGACAACGACTAAAGGCTTTAGGATTGATCTAGAATTTTTCAATTTTTACAAAATATATACACATGGAAAGGTGAGAGTAGAAAATAAATAAGGTATATTCCTCCTAAATGTGCACTTGTCAAAACTATGATGAGTTATCATAAATTAGACAGAGATGTTTTTGTCATTAACATCAAAACCTTTATTATACTATTATAATATTAAAAAAATAAATAAATATATAATTTTTTATCTATTTAAACTACTAAAAATTTCGTGCATTATCTTATATATGGTACAAATTACGCTATTTTTCCAAATAATTTCGTTAGAGATGTTGGAGTAAGATAATATAGTAGAAGATTGGTAGTTGTTCGTTGGTATATCTAACAATTCTTTCCGTAAAGGAGATTAAACAAGGCTTTAGTTTAATCAACACAAAGATTTGTTTGTCGTAATAATGACAGGTTAATTATACGTGTCCAACAAAAGTACATTCCATCGACCCCTCTTTGGGATTTGTCGTAACAAATCATCTCGTCTTTTGAAAGATACTTTGGTTTGGTGAAGTGCTTGTCATGTGCTGTGATGATTTAATAATGCATTAATTATGTCAGGCCCCATAAATAAAATACCGAATTTAATAAATTTGGTCACATAATTTTAATTTTTATAAATAGAAACACATTTAATTTTTTGTTTAAAAATACCATATTTTCGAAACTTAATTTGAAGAATGTCAGATATGTTAGGTATATAACATCAAAAATTCGCGTTTTTTCTCTCATTTTTTGCTCCATTTTCTCTCTCCTAAACCAAACTCTATTCTCTCTCTTTCCTCCTCTCTCTTTTCCATCGGTTCTCTCGTCCGCCACCCTCCCTCCTTCTCTTCCCCCTCTCTATAGAAACCCTAGCTCTCTCGTCCGCCACCCTCCCTCTTTCTCTTCCCCCCCCTCTCTCTCTCTCTCTACTCTAGTCTTACGCTCTTGTTCTCTCTCTTTGTCGCTTCCCTGTCTTTCTTCCCTCTCTCTGTTGCTTCTCTCTCTTCGAGTAGTCTCGACCTCATTTTCTTTCTCTATTCGCGTTTTTTCCGCCTTCGCTCATCTTTGTCCTCTTGTCTCTCTCTCCTCCTCGGCTTGGCCCACTCTCGTTCTCGTTGGTGGCTGTGGGAGGATTAAATCTTCTCTCTTTCTCTTTCTCGACATCATATATGCCTTTCTAGGTTTCTCTTCTCTCTCCTCATCCTTGATTTTTCCTTGTCTTCTCCAACACTTGACAAGACTACGGTGAATGTCAACGACGTCTAGGGTTGGAGGAATGACGAGGAGTGGTAAACTATGGGGCAGGGGGTGGCAACGGCGGTTAGGGTTGGAAAACCCTAACTGTTGCTTGTTATGTTTAAGCTTTTAACAAATTATGAAAGCGCCCCTAAGTTTTAATTTTTTTTTACAGAAGTCATTTTTTTATTTTTTTTCATGTGACTTAAAACACTTTTAAACATTTGTGAATGTTGATTTTGTTGAGTTTGGCTGATTTTCGTTGAGTTTGATTGATTTTGTGCAGGGGTGATTATATTTGGAGACGTTCGTAAACCTTTCGTAGATATTTGGAGACTTATATAGACTTTTGGACACAAAATTATTTATCATTAAATAAATTAAAATTCATATATATATATATATTGAGCTTAATTAAAAAATATTATAAAAAAAAATTATTGAATCAAAATTTTTATTAAAAAATTGTGAGATTTGGACACCTTTGAGACCTTCTAAATTAAATTAAACGTCTCATAAAAAGATTGTAAATTCCCTTTTGGAGACTTTTTGGAACCTCTGGAGAACTTTTGAAAAATTAGATAATTTTTTTACTAAAATATTTCTCACGAAAAAATCGCGATTTTTTGCGAATATTACATTTTTCAAATTAGGTTTTTTTTTCTGGAATTTTGCAAAATTAGTATTTTTGAAAAACTATTTTTTAAAATCAGTGTTTTATTTTGTTATAAAAGTGTGATTTTTTTATTTTATTTTGTTATAAAAATGTGATTTTCTCTTTAATAACGTAGTTTTTTTTAATCAAAGTTGGTGTTTGTTTAAAAAAATAAAATGTGATTTTCATTAACATATAAAGGAAATATACAATTGTTTCTTCAGATAATTCACTAGAGTAAACGTAGAATCATCTACCCTAAGAAAAGTAATTTGATTTGTAGATTGCGAGACAATCACATGAAAATGTCGTTGAGAAAGTCTGCAACTGTATTAGTACAACAATGTAACAAATGTTTCCGCCAAAAAAAAAATGTAACAAATGTTCATGAGCAAAGTAGTTCAGCTTTGTGGTCTACTTTGGGACCTTAAGGTCGTGGGTCGATACTCACTTAAGATGAGGAGGAGTTTAGATAGATTAGGTAATGCCTTTAGATAGGCTCCCATGTACAGAAAAAAAAAATGTAACAGATGTTCATGGTTTGAGTCAAACATAACAAAATGCCCGAAAAATGAAAACTATCCTTACTAAAAATGCTTCGTGAGTCATGGTTAAGATCTCTCTCTATCGCACATAATTAAGGATATAATTCAGTTGAATTGAGTTAAGTTTTAGAATGTTCAAACTCGATTTAATAAAATAAAAAAAACATGAGTTCAATCTCGTGCTTTATTTGAGTTTATTATATATAAGTTTAACTTGCTTAAAATTTAACTGGTGTAAACTACTCGTTAAAAATTCGTTTAAAATTTAATTGGAGCTCAATTCATTGCGAGCCTGATTAGATTTGTTACAAGTTTCTTTGTAGCTCTTTTGACTCGGGTGTGGGGGTGGCAGAGCGGGGTTGGAGAGCGGGGGTGGGCGGCGAGGAGCGGGGTTGGAGAGCGAGGGGTAAAGAATTGATTTGTCTTAATCATAGAAACAACCTAAAATCAACAACCATCAAAAATTTAAATTATACGTAACTCAAAATCATAGAAACAATCTAAAATCAGCAAACTGCCAACCATTAAGATAGAATTTATCATCGTAACACCATAATCCAACCTCAACACTATAGCTACCATCCAATGCTTTTACTGTTGCCACCATTACACAGCAACACTATAACCACAACATGCACGTCTTTTAAAAAAAAAAAAAAACCAGAAAAACGCACACATCTGTCATCAAAAGATCCAAAAGAATTCCAATCAAAGAAAACTCACATCCTTGCCTAACGTCGTTGCTATTAGGTTTCCTCTTTATAGCCTTCTTATCTTTTTATTTCTACTAACTACTCTTTCATCGAATTTTCTCTTTACTCTTTATCACTTCACTTGAAGTTTTTGGCGAGATACAATTTTTTTGTTATTGTTTATAAAAAGGTTGTGTATAAGATGGAATAAAGTGGGTAATTCACCCACAGATAAAAAATTTAAACATCGCATATGAAATAAAATAGTCCAAACGCAAGAGCTAGACAAAACAACGTTCGGATCATATAAATCTACGAAGGAAAATCATCCACAATATAAAATTAATTCTCTCATTTTCACAATAATTATCGCTTTTAACAAAATCTTTTATGTTAAAGTAATTGTTGTTTACCACCAAAAAATTATAGTAGAATAGTAGAGACTCTCTATTAATCAAAGCTGTTGAATTTAAATTCTAAGCATGGGGAAATTTTAAAATTCGATAATAATATGCCCATTAATCAAATGCAAAAAATATTTAAATATCACATGGTTTATAAAAAAAAGTGATTATTGTTTTACAAATCCAAAAAAATATTAATTTTTTTTAACTAATTATACCCTTCCATAAATATATCTACCAAAAAATATTATGACAGTATATTTGCTATCATAAATAGCCAAAGCATTGGGTTATGTGAAATAATAAGAGAGATTGTAAGGTAAAGAGTAAATGAGTAAATTTGATTTAAAATTTATACATATTAAATATTTTCTTAATTTGTGAATGATAAAATATAAGGACGAAGAAAGATAAAAACACTTGTCATGTAACCAACGAGAGAATCGAACTTTATAGATGTAAATTTATTACGACTGTAACAACTTTATAAATCTGAACCAATACTTAATGAATTTATATATTAAATTAACATGAATTAAGTATGATTTAAAATGAATGTTCAATTGATGAAACTGAGTTTTAAAAATTTTCTACCTATATCACCAAACCCTAATTACAGCCATGCTCAAACACACCCAAGAAATCTCTTGTTTGTTCATTCCTAACTCTCAAATCCTCAAGCCTCGCTTCCAAATTACTCCTTAGTACAACTAAAGCATCTTTAAACTCCTTCAACTCCTCCTTGTTCATTCCCTCTATTGGCTTCTCCCACCAAAACCCTTCCTCCTCCTCCTCCTGGACCCCTCCTCCCCTCTGGCGGAGATATAGATCCACCACAGAGTCCACGGAGGGGTAACCGACTGCGTAGGGCTTCCCCATTGGAGAAAAAGTGATGACTGCCGTCTTTGCTCCGCAAACTTCTGTTATGTTTTTGGCTTTCCTGAAGAGACCGCCTTTTCGTTTTGAAAAGGTTACTATAAGGCTTGTTTTGTCCTCTATTTTCTTCATCTCCACCTTCCTCCTTCCCTTGCCACCGCTGGGACTTGTTGGATTGCTGTTTTTGTCGCTGTTTTTAATGTTTGTCATGGTTGGGTTCTCCATTGTTGCGAGTGGTTTTGGGTTCTTGCTCATGTGTTTTGTGCATAAATACACACATACATACATATGGTAAGAGTTTGGTTTATGTCGGTTATCTTATTCTAATTGAAATTGGTTTCCTTATTTCGACGCAAGTTTGTCTCAAATAAGGAAATTGTGCCGAATGACCTTTTTAGATGATTCAGTTTTCCTTCTTGATTAGAAGTTATCATAAATAGGAGTGTGTAATTTCTCTTTTGGGAAAACACTGCGTCTTGATAGTTGCAGATAAATACGAATTTATTGTTTGGAGTAAATTAAGAGATAATTCATAAACTAAAGAAATAAATTGTAGATCAATAGATAGTAACTTAATCAATATAGTAGGGAAAAAAACTAAAAAAGAAAGTCTTTTAAGAGTTATGAATAATACTCCCTCCTTTTCTCAAAAAGTATTTTTTAAGATTTTGACACACAAATTAAAAAAAAATAAACTACATTAATTATAGTGATAATTTACTATATTATCCTTATTTATTCTAGTGGAGATAGTTGAAATGTAATTATTCAAAGCAGGAGAGTAAATATAGAAGAAAATAATAAAAAGCTTCTTGATTTTATAAAATATCACTTATTTTAATAAAAATTAATTTATCTAAAAAAATAATCTTTGAGGAAAGGAGAGAGTATTAAATATACAATATACCTTTTCAATAGGGGTTACAAATAATATTTAATATACAATATACTACAAACAAACACAACCATAATAACAATATTTGCCTTGGTATATTGTGTGGTATAAACCAAGAAAAAATTAACATCATAAAACACGCTATCATATCATCATTAAAACCGAGAATAATAGAGCACCAAAATCATCAACAACATTGACTTATAAATCTAAGGACCAAGAAAAAGGAGTTAATAAAAACACTCACATCTCTGTAACTAATGACAGGATCAAAACTTTAACATTCTGTTTGGAAAAGTGGTTATAATGGATTAAAAGTGTTAATAATAGATTAAATTGAATTACAATGGAACGAAATGAATTATAAAAATTTTAAGTTATTTGGGATGAATAGATCGTGAAGAATCATAAATGAAAAATTAATAAATAATTGTGTTTGTTTAGAATAAAAAAGTTATAATGGATTGATTAATTATATTCTAAATTTATCTCTATGATAAATATTACTATATATTTTTATTTACTGATTCAAAAAATATTGATTCAAGATCGGACAAATCAAGATCCGACAAAATAAAGATTGGAATACTTTATTTTTTATCTTTATTTTTTATTTATGACTTGATCAAGATCGGACAAAATAAAGATTGGAATCCTTCATTTTTTTATCGGACAAAACAAATCAAGAAAAATCAAGAATACTTTTATCTTTATTTTTTACTCACTCTGTGAATAAAGATCAGACAAATCAAGACAAATAAATTGAATAAAAGGAATTTCATATGCGATGCTAACAAAGAAGTTAAACAAAATAAAAATAAATAAGTGATAAGTACCAATTAGAGACAAGTTGCGCAATGAAATTATATTTCCAATGAAATATGTGAGTCCAAAACCAAATATTATCATCAACTGTAAATTGGAAACAATATTACAATGAGGATATTATTGTTATAAAAAATATTTTATTTTTTTTAAAGCTCTCAACCCTTGCTAACATTCCATTTTGGAGTGTTTAAAATCTATTTAAATTTAATACAAAATATAACCCCTCGTAAACCTCCATTAACTTTCTCCCTTACTTTTCCATTCTTCCCAAACAAGTATAAAAAAAAAACCCCTCATAATCATTCACTTCCAATCAAAACCTTCCTCCCAAACATAGTGTAAAGTTATATTTTCATACATGGCCATACAAATGAAACTTATTTTTTGGCCAGCATCGACATTTGTATAAACATTCTACAGTATTCAATCGGGTTTGCTACCCAACTTAATTCCGGATTAGTTAGATATCATAAAGGCGTCTGAATATCACATGATTAGATAAGAAATAACATGTTGACAAGATCAATGGCTAAATAAGTTGACTGTGTTCAACATTCAACAATCAAGGATGAACTAAGCATTCCAACATGACAATTATGGATGGTTAACCCCCTGAAGGCCAACCTCACCCAGACCTTGTTCTAGTTCACAAAAGGTAAGACAAGTTCAACCAAGTATCTTGTAAAAAAATTAACATGTCACTTTACTAATCTAGAACACCTTTTACTAGAGGTTCTGATTATGGCATTGTGGACACAAATCCACATGCCCATGGAATAGACAAAGGATTGGTTAGCAATCTGCATTTCCTTTGGCAATTTTCTATCTTAAACTATCGCAAGAATGGTCTTCAGAAGTGTGGTCATTGCTCTGACTACCTATCTCTGCTCTGTTGTCAGACCTGAGAAACAAGAAACAGTTAGCATGGTTGATACAGATATGCAAACAAATGACGTAAATCGAGAATTTGCATCACAAATTCTGTAGCCCTACGCTGTTTGTCGGACAAACTGTCCCTTGACACGAGGACGTTGTTCTGCCAATCTTTTCCTGCTCTGATATAGAACCTGAAAAACAAAATATAGGTCAGTCTCTTCAAGCAATAGTATACACAAAATCAGGATCAGAGAGATCAACCACAAAACTCCCAGGGTAAATTATTGGAGGGACAAGGCCACCTAAGTACATCGGCATATGGCTGAAATTTTGTGAGAGCAAATATATTAAAGCAGTAAGACGTCAGGTCATCATGTGAAGTGCGATGTAACTGCAATAATAAAAAAGAAAAGGAGAAAAGGTTACCCGCTCCTCGAAGCATCTTTCTTTCCTCTTTTGTCGAAACTTGGACAAAGCAGCCTCCCGAATTGCAATTCGATCCTCATCTATTGCATTCTTACTGATTTTTCCACTAGTGCCACCAGCTTCACTATTTCCAGCTGCTATATTGTCACTTCCTACATTTGTGGGCCCAGCATTCAAGGCAGTGCTGTTTCCATTTTGCCCAATACTGCCATGATTACTTCCAGACGCACTCCCATTCATGCTATAGTTTCCAGCATTGCCCCCTGTCTGGCCTCCAACCACATTTGATGACCCACATTGTGGAGCCGCAGCAGCAGCCACATTCTTCAGTGAGAGATCATCATGCTCAAGCTGTGATTGATACTGCTTCACACTGCCAATATGATGGTGATAATAGTGGTGGTGATGGTGGTGATGATGGTGCCGAACTTGGACCTTCTGATGGGAATCCTTGCATTGTTCTTGATGAGTGTTAACCACCAAATCCTCTACCACTCCAGGTTTCATATGCTGGTCAGAACCAGTACAACCAGTCTGCAGAGGCTCGAATGCAGAAGAATGAAATGAATTTAAAGCTGAAGTGGACTCAGATTTGTCAATGAAAATGTCTGGCTTGGGGATAACTTTTGCAGTGGAAGCCATGTCATTATTGTTGCTACTCCCATTAGACTGCTGATTTAGGAGAGCACCACTCGAATGAAACAAATCATTAATAATAGTATCTGTCTTCATTGCAACTGAGCTATAATCAACTGGGGAAGAGCTTCCCAATTTCCCTGTCAGACCCTGCAAAGAAGCAAAAGAATGTAGAAGAAAAGTTACATTCAGAGAAGCTAAGAGTTGGATCTTGTACAAAGTGTTTATTCTGCTCAGCAGTTGTCCGGTGATTGCCCTGACGGTAATAGGACACTGCTGCTGCAGCAACTATTTCAGGTGAAAAAGACACCCTGCCATTTTCTAGTTCTACTTGTTTTCTTTTACAGAAAACATACAGAAGCGTTCATGCATACCATGTGATGTGTGTACAGGAAAATGGGAGTAATTTGCATTTGAGAACTTGGGTCACAAACATGCTTATAACAAACAATAGTGGAAACAACAGATGGAAAGGGAAGTCCATTATATGGTCAGCTTCTGTGACTTCAGTTGATGACTGTACTATTAGATTGGGTGGAGCGAGAGTGTTAACTAAGACAATTATGAGAAGAACAATGGCCTAAAAATAAAGTGCAGACTGCAGGGGCAACCACCAACATTACCTGATTGGCAGAAGAAGCAGTATGGTACCTGCATCATCCAGGAAAACTGTGAACATGAATAAAATGTAGAAAATGAAAGAGAGAATTTAATTTTTGTTCCGCAGTTCCCCATCTTACTTTGAGAATGCTAACAAATCTGAATGTCTTAGAACATTCCGATCATCATTTGTAGCACTTCTGCCATCTCCAACTCCTTTGTGCCTTCTCAATGTCAACTCAACCGATGACAATTCAACAGAATCAAAGCATGCTTTATCTTTGATTTGACTAATGTTAATATCTGCACTCATAGTTTTTGGAACTTGGTCCCCAAGTTTAATATTTTCACTAATCTGCTCCAGTTGCCCATTCTCAAGTGGCTTACTATCTACTTCAGATAAATGTTTCAGCCTTTTCCCAGATGGCAAGGAAGCCACATTCTCACAGTGAGTCTCATTTTGAAAATCTGGATTTCTAGACACTCCTATTTCCGAGTCTTTTCCCACTGCAAAATCATCTTAAAAATGACGTGCAGACAGCAATATATTATTTCTTAAAAAAAAACTAGGAAATCCATGAGATGTTCGAAACAATCCAAAGGACAATAGATATGATTGAAACATACCAATTTGTTCAGACTTTCCTTGATCTTTCTTATCAGTGATATGTACCCTCCTGTCAAATATCATTTCAGGCTTTGTGTGGATCACCTGTGCACAGGTGCTATCAGGAGCATCAGCCAATTGATATGAGGGCGATGTTGGTTGGGGGCTGTCAAAGTCAGCTGCTCTTTTGGTCCATGAGCTCTGCCAAGAAAATGCAAACATAGTTTAGTTTTCTATTCACCAAAAAAATAAAAAATCATTCAGATATTTTTTCCTCTCTTGATATTCTTCTTTCAATATTGTGCTTATTTCTAGGACAGGATAACAATGATCAATAAAAAAGTTTCTTGGAGAACGATCGGATCGCACATATTTCTTCAGATAAACTATAAACTGCTCAATAGAAGATACGTAAATAACAGGGATTATTTTTTTTTTTGAAGAGGAAGAATAACAGGGAAATAAGGATTGAAGATAATACAAAATGATACTAGCATTTCTTTCTGTCAAAAAACAACCTGATCTGCTACGCACAATTTAGATGTACAGAACTCCAAGTATTCTATTCCAATCCAATGCATAATGTATCATTTCCCTCGATACAAAATAATTACGATGCAACTGTTTCAAGAAGTTCAAGAACAAAATATAGACTGGAACCAGGATCATTCATGTTGCAAATCAGACCTTAAGTTAGGTATTACCTCTAAATGGATGAAGGCAGATTCGGGAATATCAAAAAAACATTGCAGGTCCCTTACCCACCAACAGCCAAAGTTTTTAGGTAAATTTGTTATTTTCAATTATATTTTAAACTCTTTTCCAACACTAAATATTTTCAGTAAAGCAGACTTGACATTGATATTGTAGTGTGAGGGCAAAATAACTTCACAAATTGAACAATAAGTAATGCATACTTAAGATGCTGTAATTTTGTTAGAATCATACTGTAACAGAGAGAAAAATACTTTAATCAACACTATAACCAAAAGAAGATGAGTTTAAACATTAGTGCAAGCACTATTTTAAATGCAAACAAAAACATGCCAAACGCTTCATTCATCTATTTAAACAAGAGTATCCTTTATCGAGTAACGAAGCTAAACCATAATTATAAAAAGTTAATCACCCCCCTTTTTTTTACATAACAAATAACGTGGAATTAAGCAGATAAAACTTAATAGGTGCGAGTAACTGGCAGTATCAGCAATGATAGCTTTGAAGACACTACATAAGATGATCTCATTTGGCACCATTAATGCTATTCAATAAATTCTGGACTCCAGCATAAGTAATGAAATGTGTTTTAAGTAGTTCACCAAACAATAAAGAGAAATTTGACTCAACAGGATTCACATGAGCAGTTACCTGAGTGCCACTACCATTGTCACTTCCATCCTGAATAATTGGACCATGACTACCATTTTCACCAAGCTCATCACTGCCATCAGAATCATTTTCAGAATCTCCATTACTTTTTGAGTTTGCAGATTTTTTGGGTTGCGTCCCACTTTCACTCCCACTACCACTAGACTGAGAAAGGATGACAAGTCAATCCCAGGTTAAGTGTAAATTCTACAATTGATATCCCAGAGTCAAATAAATTTTCAAATTGATCAAAAAGTAATGCATGAATATCGCTGTAAATTAAGATGGCTGCAAAGTTCAAAGAGTTTAGATAATTCAAATTCCAGAGAGAATTGCAAACTCATTAAGAAGCAGGAATTGCAGTAGGAGTGCTAAACTAGCCCTGATTGATTGACCAGAAAACGAATTCCACAATGATCAATGATGTGCTTATCTCAACTGTAAGTACAAATCTGAAGGAACTCACGCTGTGGCATCTCCTCCAAATGTGCTGCCAAAGGTTTTTAAGTTCATTCTTCCGAATTGGTTTCACTAAAAAATCAACTGCACCTTTTGACAGACACTTAAATACAATACCCATAGAATCATG
>CAODLS010348763.1:0-10009 GCA_948243855.1 Flueggea neowawraea
ATCTTGTCACTCAAATATCCTTTCAAGCCTTGACTTCCAAGATCACTAACAGACATAAGCACAAGCTAATCAAATACCATAAATCAAAAAATTACACTAGTGAAGTTAATTCAACTCACTGCTTTCTAGTTACTCTATGCAACTTAAATCTGAGTAATAACAAGCGCAGTTTCATTTTTGTTAGGATGGCAAGCAACTCCTTCCCATGCATCCCAATTTGTTGGGGCACAAGGATCACCATTCCACCCCATTCTATCTGGAACACGGAGCGACTCCTTCAATGCTCGCATTGCAATTACTACAACAAAAAACCTAATCAATAAGCACAAATCAATCAAACACACAACATAAATCAACCAATAATTCAAACCTCATTCCCCTGTACCTTGCTCAGGCTCAGTTGATAAATCATTAGGAACCATAGCATAATTCTCAATGCCACAAAGAATTGGAGCACCAACGACCGGAACAAACCTTACACTCAACACGGCACTACTCAAATTCTTCACTGTAAAGCTCCAACTGTAAGCCGCGAACCTCCCAACCTGCGCGAACACATCCAGCCGATTCACAGTTTTATCACTCACTACAATATCGAAAACTCTCTGCCCCTTCAATTCACACTTGAATCAACCTCCGCGAAATGAAACCACAATAAATAATCCAATTTAGCGTCCGCTTCCAATTCATATTACAAAATGCGGTTCCCTGTAACCGCAGTCTGGTATAGCTTCATCGGGAAGTAATTCGGCGGTTCGTTAGTTCTCGCCACATTCTCGCCCGTGATGATTGTGCGGAACACTTTACTCGCATTTTGCGTACGAAAAACTTCGTCTGATTGCCAAGACCTTCCGAAGAAATCAATATCGTTGGTGAACCCCGGGCCCCACTGATTGGACCCACAGGAGAGGCGCCCATAGTTGACAAGGATATAGTTTCCGCCCCCGCTACTAAGCGTGGGGGCGCCGTACGATTTCGGATCGACTTGCCGGACCTCCAAGGAACCGATAACAGGAGGATCAGTTGCGATAACGTAAAAACAAACATCGGCCTCGCCGTCGGCAACATTGGCGAAGAGATCGGAGTGTCACGAGCGAGGTTCTTCGCCCAGGGGGAGCGCCAGGAAAACACTAGAGTGCCTTCGACAGAGGCATCGAAGCTGGAAGAATGAGACTTACCGTCGTAACTGTCATAAAATGTACACGTACGGAAGTAGTAACGGCCATTAGGGAGAGGAATAACATAGCAGTTCTTTTTACCAGAGGAGAGCGGGAAGTAACGGAGAGTCTTCTCTTGGGGAAAGCGAAAGTGAAGAGGCACAGAGACGACGGAGGTGGAGCCGCCGGTGAAGAAGCGGTCGGAGATCCAAGTAGTGTTGAAGGGATCGGTAATGTTGGTGGTGCCGCCGCAGTCAATGTAGTAAGACACATCTGTTAAAAACAGTTAAAAAAAGGGTCAAACCACTGCAGTAAGAAAAAGTAAAAAGTTAGAGAGAGAGAGTTCCGAAGGGGTAGGAGAGGGGAGAGGAGAGAGGGAGGAGGAGGAGGAAGAGGAGCGACAGGATGGAAATGAAGGACTTAAGCGGCGTCGTTTTGTTTGGACATGGAGGAATATGAGTATGATGAGTAGGGGAGGGGTAGTAGTAGGAGTGTGATGGTGGTGGGGAATGATGTGATTAGTAATGATTGCGGCGGAATTAGCGGCGAGATTTGAAGGAGAAAAGGGAAGATACGGTTCTTTATGGTTGAATTGGAGTAACAGATTAGGTGGTGAATTCTTTTTCCGGGGTTTTTCAACTTTGGTTGAGCTCTGAAAAAGATGGGAACTGGTGGTAGTGGCTACTGAGGAAGCAAATGGATCACAGCTGATGATCACTGCGTCATTTTGATCTTGATTGCTTTCTTTACTCCCACCTCATTTTGTTTGTGGTCTTCTATCCGTCTTCCATGCAATCCATCAATCTTCTTATTTCTTGTTGGCATGGATATTTTTAGATTTTTCTTTTATTTTACATTTTTACAGTTTCATCTAAAATTTTCCATTCTTTAATAGTCTTTGCAGACGTGCATTTTTCTCATTCAAATCACTAACGTGAACGAGAACAAATCCAACAATATAACAGTCGAACAAATTTGATAGTAAAAAACATGGTCCTCTTTCAATTTTATTGGATTAAGTTTATTTATATGAATAAGTTTTTCAATGAAATAAATTAGAATTCGTAAACATTAAATAACAAAAATAATCGACTTACTTTTTACTATAACTCATTTATTTGCCTCCATAATATATTAAACTCACGATTTTTAGTATTGAGGTTGAATTCAGGTCATAAATAATTGTTTTACTTATAAACGATTCTATATTATTTAATGGAAGTACATTACTTGGGCTGAAGTTTTGAGCAATCAAAGCAATAAAGTAAAGGAATTGACAAGTATTTATAGTTACATGTTAGTCACTTGTTGTGTACGTAGAGAGAATTAGATGCGTTAGTCAATTATAAAAATGATGATTTATAAGTAATCTTTACTAAAAATAATGCAAGCAGTCGTTGTCTGTTGATGGTGAGTAATTAAGTTAAGAGTAAGCAGCTTGGGCCGTGACATGCAAACGTTAATCAAGTTGTTTGTTGTTTTCTTTAATGGAGAAAACGAATAATTCATTCCTGGCTATACATAAAGAGACAGATGCTAAGTAAGCCCACTTTATTTACTAAATTAATACTCTGCTTTCAACTAATCGCTTTATTTTTCATTTATTGAGGTACTATACTCAACTTATCTGGTAAAGGTAGGGTTTTTTAGAAAGAAAATATGCGGTAATTTCGCGAGCTAGGGTTTCAATCTATTGCAAAGTTAGGTTCAAACCATCACATTGAAACACGATCGCACAGGCCTAAAGTAACAACCACTAATCATATGATAAAAGAAGGTCATGATTAATCATTTATAATCATTAAGTTTCGCTTAAATTTATTTTGGGTTTAACTCTGAAAACTGAACATCTTTAAGAGACCCTAATTTTTAAGTTTTGTTTAAATTTATTTTAGGCCTAACTTCGATGATTGAATATTTCTAAGAGGGTCAGTATTGTACTAAGGTGACGTTAATACTATTTTAAAAGGGCTTTTTGGGACTACCTCCAGTTCAAAATGATCATTACACATTATGATAATTATTTATTTAATGTGTGTATAAGCAACTGATTACGAGTATAATATAGTTTGATAAAAAAATTGTAATGTGTATTGCGTCCACTTTATTCAAAAAAAAACTGTCATATATATGTTAATGTACCGCAAAACAACTCATTGCAACATTTCATATGGTTGGCTAACCTTCTAACATCATTTTCAGATCGCATATAAAGCCTTATCATTTTAATAAATACGCAAACCAAAAACCATCTAAATAATTTCATCATATTGACCCCATTAGATCCTTTTTGTTATATCAATAATAAAATTCTCCCTTTTGAAAGGGCAAAAGGGTTTAAATATTCCCCAACAACCAAAAGGTTTAACACTATTTGAAAACCATATTTATATGATCAAATTATTAGTGAGAACATAGAAATTCTTGCTCATAGGATCACGTGAGAATGAACCAACTTTTAAGTCAAAACTATACAAAAGCTCGACTTCCTAACGCACCATTTCATGTGCCACAATTTCAGGCTCAGCATGTGTGGCCTGATTACCTTTCTGTTAAGTCAAGGGACGAGTACGAAGAATATGAACATAAAGATCATAGCTATGGAAGGCAGGAAAAAGAAAAGAAGTGACGGTCTCTAATGAATGTCTTGAAACTGACCACAACGTGACTGAGCCTGAATTGACAATTGAATCATTTGTTTGGTCACTTTCTTACAAATATGATTGGATTCGATGAAACCTTCTATCTTATAGTCCTATGAATTATAGAGCCCGGCAAAACATTACAACATGATCATAAGCAATATCAGTTATTCATTCATATTATATAAGCAGGATGATATTCCTTCTGTTCATAACTTACAACTTGGTGCCTGGACCCATGTAATAGTTCATATCATCTTTGAAAATTAAAAAGTTTGTATATCAGTTATA
Organism: Flueggea neowawraea; assembly: GCA_948243855.1. Classification (NCBI taxonomy): domain Eukaryota; kingdom Viridiplantae; phylum Streptophyta; class Magnoliopsida; order Malpighiales; family Phyllanthaceae; genus Flueggea; species Flueggea neowawraea. The sequence goes on from CAODLS010348763.1 coordinate 4,091, forward strand.
AATTTGAGTTTCTTAAGTGCATAATCCTTTTAAGTTAGTTTTCTTGCAGCTTTAATGAGCAACGATAATTAATCAGACGAATACAATACAAAAATAATTTCTTTAAGTTAGCTTTTGTGCAATTTGAAATGAGCAAAGATAATTAGTCAAACGAATACATCCTTTAAAATGGAAAAATCACGTACACCAATATTATCAAAATACATCAAGTGCATCAAAGCATTTGGGTTACAACTCGATCGTGCACATTTCCCGGAGCCTGTCTTTAGAACCATTACTTGGAGTGTTCATGATATTCTGAAATTTGGAAGTTATGTTTATGGATTGACTTCGTTGTTGGAAGACCATGTATCCTAAACTATGATGCAATTTACGCGTTTGCAACGCCAACATTAACGGGATTGACTTTTTTTCCCGACTGTGTTTTAGTGGCGATTTTCTTGACAAGTATTTTAGTGGCAAATTTTCCAAAAAGTGATTTAGATTTAGGGAAAATCTATTTCTACAACATTATACTTTATAAATGTAAAAACAAAAAGAGTTATTTTTGTTGTCTAGTTTAAGGATATCTATAAATTTCGTTAAATGTGATAGACATCTTCAAGTTTGTAGTCAATTGATCCGAGTAATTACCCTGAAAAACAATAAAAGAGAAGAAAGTTTGGATTACAGAAAGTTGAGAGCTTTAGATTTAGATCAAATATTCGTTCAAATTTCAAATGAGTGATCAAATAATCCCTTCTCAACTTGCCTAGTTTTGGGATTTGGCCAATCTAAGCTTCATATTTAAGCGTAAGAGTTTGTGGCACTCTTCATGGGGTTTAAGTCATTCCAGACCTTATTAATTTGTCAATATGAATAAGATCAGTATTATTTTTGTAATCCATATAAATATCCAAGAACTAAGTTAAGTTACAACTACTAATATTAGTATATTATCCGGTTACTATTGTGATAAACTCACACATTGGATAAGTGAGAGGCGAGACTTGTGCTTATAAATATAGGCCTGCACACTTTAGTAAGTTAATCTTTTGGAGAGGATAACGAGCCCTTGACACTAAATATAGGAGCTACTTGCACTTCTTACAATCTTCTTCAAATACAACTCATTTTAGTGTCTCCACATCAATAAAAGTCCATAAATGATAAATGTATAGTCATCATCTGCATATCTAACCACAACTTTGGCTAGACATGGTCAAACCAACGCGAAATCGGCGAATTGGACCAAAATCGGACCGGTGACATTACTCCATTCACCAAAAAACAGTTGTTCTTTTCTTTTCCTCCGACGCAAACAACATTCTGTTTGGACAGTTATATTCTCACGTTAGTATGTTACTATATAATACCGCCTGTCCCACCATCATAACAATCCTGACCGTCCATTTGGCCCCATCAAATCTAACGAGTACAATCTTGCCCTAAAGTTTTTAAAATCCGTACGGTAACACGAACAATACAATGGATCTGAACCACGAGACCGCAGCCCCACTTCCCTACAAAAGAGACGCGTCTTTGCCAGCCGGGCCTCCTCACTTTCTCACTTACACTAATCTATGGGACCCACTGATTATTTAAATTCCCAAAAAGCCCTCCATCATGAACCCCTCTTAACGCTTCCTCTCTCTCTTATCCACTCACTCTCTCAAGGCCAAAACCGAAAAATGTCACCACCACCTCTCCACCTCCTCCCACTAACGATCGCCGCCGTGGCCGTACTCTCAAATGCCGCGCCCTTCGAGCTCCCAACATTCCGAGAGGCGCCGGCTTTTCGGAACGGCAGAGAGTGTTCTCCACCAGCTAACATCCGCCGCAACAACCACCGCGATGACGATTCGATTATCCACATTGCGATGACGCTAGACACGACCTACCTCCGAGGCTCAGTCGCCGGAGTCTTATCGGTGCTCCAACACGCAGCCTGTCCAGAGAACGTCGTCTTCCACTTCATCGCCACTGCGCACGGCCGCGGCGAGCTCCGTCGCGCAATCACCGCCACATTCCCGTACCTAACGTTCCATCGATACCACTTCGACTCGAACTTAGTGAACAACAAGAGCTCGTATTCGATACGCCGAGCACTGGACCAGCCTCTCAGCTACGCCAGAATCTACCTGGCGGATCTACTACCATACACCGTACGCAGAATCATCTACTTGGACTCGGACCTCATCGTAGTTGATGACGTGGCAAAGCTGTGGAGGATAAACCTAGGGCGCCACGTGTTGGGGGCACCAGAGTATTGCCACGCAAACTTTACGAGTTATTTCAACGGGAGGTTTTGGCGGAGCTATGCGGCGTCGTTTGAGGGGAGGAAAGCGTGCTATTTTAACACGGGGGTGATGGTGATAGATTTGGGGACGTGGAGAGAAGGGAAATACACGGAGAAGCTAGAGTACTGGATGAGAGTGCAGAAGAAGTATAGAATATACGAGCTGGGTTCGTTGCCACCATTTTTGCTGGTGTTTGCTGGTGACGTGGAAGGGGTGGAGCACAGGTGGAACCAACATGGGCTCGGTGGTGACAATGTGGAGGGGTTGTGTCGGAATTTGCATCCGGGTCCTGTTAGTTTGCTCCATTGGAGCGGAAAGGGCAAGCATGGCTTAGAATTGACTCGAAACGGCCTTGCCCCTTGGACTCTCTTTGGGCTCCCTACGATCTCTACCGTCACTCGCCGTTGTTTTCGGATAGTTGATTGGCGCCGGTTAAATTTAGTCCAAGTGGACAATGTAAAAAAAGAAAAAAAAAAACAGAAGAAGAAGCCAAGTTACTTGAAATGTTGAGGTGGTAAATAGGTGTTTTTGGTCACGAAGTTGGTTGTGGCCACGTTATTTGTTTCTACTTTTGATTGTAGAACGATTATGTTGTAAATGTGTAATCTTTTTGAACTGTGTTATTAGTTTTGGCAGGTTTGGGCAGAATCTCAAATTTTGATTTTGGAAATATAGAATTTTGTATATGTAATAATCATTGGAATGTTGTGAATCATGTGGATTCCATTATTAGCAGCCTAAACGAAGATAATTGTCAATAATTGTTTTGGTCATGAGCAATGTCTGTGTCTGTTATCAGGATTGGATTTGTTTCGCTTGGGTTTCAAATGGGTTGAGGCTTCTATTTGAAGGAAGACTCCCGAGCTAAGATAACCATAAAGTCTAGTACTTTTCCTTCCTTGGCAAGATTTGCTAGTTGTTAGGCTGTCCCAATTTACGTGCCACGTAGGTAGTTTAGTGTAAAATTGATAAGATTTGAGCCATGTCACGGGGACCCATAAGACTCCAAAAAATCTCACTTTGATGACGATGCCCACTTCAACAATACAGATTCAACAGGTGGTCGTCTATGTGTAGACGACCTGCCGTCTTCTATGTATGACATTTTTATTGCTGAAATGGCCGTCCGTAACGAATCGATCTGTCGTCTGCCCTCAGAGATTTCGTGGACGACATGTCAAAGGTCGAAATGTTTTGTTGCAAGGAAATTGCCACGAGAAAGCGTTCTTACAATGGTAAACGATTTGTCGCCCAATTATATTGCAGATTCCGCATTTTTGTAATTGCCTTCTTCAACTTTCAAGACAATTTATGGCATATGCTTCAAAAAAATATGAAGTTACAAAGTATGAAATGAGCTATCAAATCAAAAGGCATTAAAATGAAGCACAGAATGAGTAGAGAATATAATAATAGCAATAATGATTAGGGCATTCCAAAAAGCAAGATGGACCAAGCCTTTGCTTTAAAATAGTCATGGATGGAACCACAAAATAGAAAAATTAGAGATTTATACTAGAAATAAATCACTTTTTAAAAATAACATGTAAGTTTGTAAGTATTGAGAATACCACTTTATGTTTATCACATATCAAAAATGTCATTTTTTAAAAATCCGCTAGAAATTGCCGTTTTTTCCTGAGAAATTAAGTTTTCGCGAGAAATTGAATTTTTTCGTGAGAAATTGATTTTTTTTAAAAAAATATATTCTTAATCCAGATTATGTTTTGGATTCATAACAGTTCACAATTTTTCACAATAGAGTATACAATTTATATTTTTAAAAACGTGTGAATAATTTTTAGTAATTTTAAACGAATTTTGTCCTCAAATTTTTTTTGTTAGGGTCGATTTTGAAGTTCATAACGGTTCATAAATAAAGCACACAGTAAATATTTTTTATTTTTTTGACTTTTACAATGGTTCACAAAAAATTACATTTTAAATTTTGAAGTTCACAGTAGAGTATAATTTTACAGTTTACAATAGTTCACACAATACAAATTTTTTTAAAAAATCTAAATGTTTTTTTTAAATATTTAAAATTTTTTATTGAATTTTTTAAAACTTTTTTTAGGTTCACAATGATTCACAACGGTGTATATTGTGAACAAAAAAATAATAATAGTTTACAGTAAATATTTTTTAAAAATAAACTAAGAGAGTAAAAAATGTACAGTAGGGCTAAAAATGTAAAAAGTCAAGAGCAAATAGCAACTAGGGTTTCCAGGTAAGGTTTCCAAGAAACCATAGTCGTCGCAGCCAGAACGAGATTGGAGAGAGGCACGATCGGAGAGGACGACGTGACGGCGAGAAGACGCGATGGAGAGGACGACGTGACGGAGAGAGGAGCAATGAGAGAGGATGATGTGACGACGAGAGGACAACGACAAATACGGGAGCAACAGAGACGTGGCGCGACAGAGGAGAGCGACAGACGAGAGAAGGACGAGCGTCAACGGATAAAAAGCGGAGAGGAGACGAAGAAAAAAGACGTGAAGGAGAGCCGGTAACGACAATGGAAGATGACAGAGAGGACGACGGAGGAAGGAAAGAAGAGAGAGGAATAATACTAGGGTTTGTGAGGAGGAGAGAGAGAATGGGGGAAGAGGAGAGAGAAACTGAAGAGAGAGAAAAAATGAGACATTAAAATTTTATATAGTATTTTTAAAACTTAGTTTTAAACAAATTATCATTTTGAAAATCAAATATAAAAAATGATTTTTGTAGAACAGAAATATAAAGTTCCTTTTTTGAAAGAGAGAAAAAAAATTACAAGCATTGTAATTAGACAAAAATTATTCTATCCCTTTGCAACTTTCTCGCATATTCACATTAACGCTCTTTCCAATTTAAGAATCCATGTCTCATCGACTTTCAAGACAAGACCATAGTTCAGTTAAACCCAGAAAGAAAAGAAAGGCCCGGATCTTCATAAACTTACCAATCCCATGAACATACAGTTTAAGAAACAAAGGCCCATTCACTCAAGCGAACTACGTGTCACATGTGGTTTATATTACACGTCAATCCGCTAAATCCTCCACCTCATCTCAAAATACCTGTAATACCTGTCCCTCCCAAATAAAATATCAGAAGAATGAAAATGCCAGGCGAGAGAACTTGTGGTCTAAATTTGAGCTGCTCTCGTGTGAATCTTTGAATTACTTACTTTTTCTCTTCCCTCAAGCTCTGTACTTTCATGTCTGTACAGATAGTTATGGCCACTGTTGCTTCAGGTGGATTAATTCCTACACTAAAACTCCACACTCCCAGACCACCAAAGCTCTCATCTTCACCATTTCTTGGCAACAAAAGACTCGACCTTTATAAGCCCTCTTCAAGACCCGATCTTTCGAACCCAAGAGCGCTTGCTGTTATTGCAGCAAGTGGAGCTGAATTTACTGATGCAATTCACAATCTTTTTTTGGGTGTTGGTGTGGGCTTGCCTTGTACAGTGATGGAGTGTGGTGATATTATCTATAGAAGCACGTTACCTAAGTCAAATGGGTTGACGCTTACTGCTCCTGGTGCTGTCTTGGCTCTCGGTGTTTTCTCTTATCTTTGGGCCACACCTGGTGTGGCTCCTGGGTTCTTTGACATGTTTGTTCTTGCTTTTGTTGAGAGGTTGTTTAGACCC
>CAODLS010348929.1:0-15048 GCA_948243855.1 Flueggea neowawraea
AAAAATATTTGCGTTTTATATGAGTTGCAACTCAATGAGTACAAACCATCATAGATCAAACTCAAGCAAACACAAACATATAATAGATAATTAATAACTAAGCCATATAAATATATGCATATGCCTTTGTATTCCATTTTATATGTTGTGACCAAACAAGCAATGTATCACCCCGGGATTCCTGTATGCCACTGTGTAATTGTCCGACCTGCACCGTATGAAGGTCTCCAGTATGAATATGACCCGAAGGTCTCTAGTATGAGATATGGCCCAAAGGTTTCCAGTGTGGCATATGACCTGAAGGTCTCCAGTATGAAATATGACCCGAAGGTCTCACTGTGTATATTTTGCGAATACAAAAGCATGATGGTCACAACGCCCTTATTAAGTCCAATGTGAATGCATCCAACATGTGAACATTTGAGAATCAATATCCATGTATAAGGATTTCATTTTATATAAATAATTGACATTCTCAATATATCCCTATAGCAAACCGTATGAAGATTCTCAACATGTAGCATGTATCACGTAAATTCAACAATTCACCAATTTGTCCAAGTAATCATATCAAGAACATTTGTATGAACACAAATCATATAACACATATTTGAATATAATCTTCAGTTTATATTCACCTTTTTAAGACATATAGTATGGCCTGTTACCATACTCGGGCTCCCTTTCAATGTTTCTTGATTCTATAATATATACTCGAGTTATGCTCATTCTAACTTATAAATATATGCAATTCATATGATGTTATGTTACTAGTATATTATGAATGCACTTTATCATTTTAAATTAAATGCAATTGATCCAATTTGTCTAAAGAAACATCATACTTAGCGTAACTAAATTTCTGTTTCATACCGTTATGGACAACCTATTTATTCTCCATGTTTGAACATCCAAACATAACTATTTTTCTCTGAAATTTGATACACATATAATAGACATATAATATTGTATGTATACCAAATTTGAGCTCGTAATTCATTATAAATAGTCTGCCCAATGTTTCAAAGTTACAGCTTTATAACAGAATCATTTCAGATGGACATGCTATAGTATATTGAATCTAAATATCGTTATTCAAGTAAAATTATAACCAAAATTTTCTTAAATATTCATGTTTTGACCATCAATAAATTACGCCTTTATGGTTTTCCAAAAAAGAGATCAAAACCAGACAGGGTTACTGAAAAACAGGGCACTCTTCGAACATCATTCAATCCAACCGCCCTAGCTCATACCATATATTTCCAATAAACACAATATTATAAATAATAATATAATACATAATTTGAATTTTTTTTTTTAATTCTTATTAAAATCCGTCTCTAAGTACCTAAACAAAACAGTGCAATTTTGGCCAGAAATCAAAACGCAAAACATACCCATCAACCAAATCATGCAAATCTGTGTATAAATCATGTTATACTACAATTATTTGCAAAAAAAAAACCCTAATCACATTATAATATGATTAATATACAAAGAGAAATTAAGAAATTAGATTACTTTGGTAATTAGAAGCAAAGGATGCAAGAACTACTGATCTAATCTTATTTTAGGCGATTTGTGGCGTTCCTATTCGGTTATTCCTCTCTTTTTCCCTCTCCTCCACAATTATTTCTCTTATTTATACCCTCTAAGATGTTTGTACATGAAATGGTTTAGGTTTATATGCATTTGATTTTTTTTATCATGTTTTAATCCAAGCACGAGGTGTCACGTGGCGATATGATGATTGGAAGGTCCAATAGGAAGATTTTACTCTTCTTTTCAATTCGATCCTTATTCTATGACTTTTTCACTCTATGGTATTGAAATCTCTAACTACTAAATGCAAAATATTGGTCCTTATCTAAAAAAAAAAAACTACAGAATCACTAAACAACACTTTTGCCATCATTTTGCGTTAATTTTACTCTTACTACTTATCCCACCGATCCACCGTTTAGCATTTCTATAAACTTTCTAAAGAATTTTATTCTATTTTCAACAAATAGAAATAAATGACATCTTGTTAGACTCTTTCTTATCATCTAAATGTTTTAAGTAATGTCTGATGATGTTGATGTAATGCATATGAATGCCTGTGTTCGTATGAATACGCTTTATGTCATCTATACTTCTGAATATGTATTGTGAATCGGGGTTGTGACAGTTTTTCAACGAAGTTTTAAAATCTTTAAAACTCCAATTCGGCCTCTTGGAGTGCCATTCTTATTGGGATCGACAGTAGCTTTTACAATGGTATCAGAGCTTGTGCTCTTGATATTATTTTTTGGCTTAACATTCAAAGAGTTAAAGATCTCAAAAATGGCATCCATTTATGATATTTAAAGATATAAAGGTTTAGTTATTAATAAAGCTCCTTTCTTTGATGACAATGATTTTACTTATTAGAAAACAAGGATGATGGTGTTCCTTAAATGTGAAGCAAAGGAAGTATGGGAAGCCGTGGAAAATGGTCCTTATGTCCCTAAGAAAATTGATGATGGTGTTGAAAGAACCAAAACAAAGGCAGAATGGACAGATTTTGACAGAGAGATGGTGCGCTACAATAATAAGTTTATGCATATACTTTTTTTGTGCTTTAAGCAAATCTCAATTCAACAAAGTCCAGCAATGTGAAAATGCACATGAGATTTGGGGGACTTTGGAGATCACTTATGAAGGCACCTCACAAGTCAAAGAAAATAAAGTCTCTCTCCTTATTCATACATATGAGTTGTTCAAGATGGAGGAAGAAGAATCTATCCAAGAGATGTTTGATCGATTCAATGACATCATCAACAGCTTGAAAGCTCTTGAGAGGACTTATACAAATCCAGAGTTTCTGAGAAAAATTTTAAGGTCCTTGCCAAAATCATGGGCTTTAAATAAGGATGCAATCTTAAAAGCCAATGATCTATCTTTTTTACCATTGGAGGATTTACTTGGTTTCTTACTCACCTATGAAATGGCTATTGAAGAGGAAGAACATGAAGGCAAGAAGAAAAAGAAGAAGAAGGATTTAACTATTGCATTGAAAGCATAAAAGAACATTGAAAACGCAAGCTTAAGTGAAGATGATGATGATGAAGAGGTCGATTCAGACGATGTGGAGTAGCTCACAAGAAGATTCTGCAAATTTCTCAACAAGGAAAGAGAGGCAAAGAAGGCAAGCAAGAGGAAGATTAAGCTCATTTGCTATAAATGTCATGAACCGGGCCATGTCAAACTAGATTGCCCTTATTTGAAGAAACATGGAAAAAGGAGGAAAAGAAGAGTCATTGATTATACTTCAACCTCAAGTGATGATGATAATGCCAACAAGAAAGTTGGAGGAATATGCTTGACAACAATCAAAGCCAAGGAGAAAATTCCAAATGTGGTACCCTTTCCTTGAACTTAAACTTTGCTAAATTTAATTTTGTTTGTTGCAGTAACTTGATCTTATTTCTCCATAATAGTTTATGCATGTTTGATATAGTTGATTACATTGATTATTTCGATTTGATTGATTGCTTATGTGAGTGGATTGCTTGCATTGCTTTTTTTTTTTATTATTATTATTATCATAAGGGGATAAATATGTTTGTATTGCTACTATGCATGTTTTGCAACAAAAGAGGGAGTTTTAATTCCAAAATGATTTCTTTAAAAAATGCATTTGCTTAAGGAGAGCTATACTTGTTTTTATTAATACCTTTGATTGTCGAGGAAGAATGTTGTTTTTTCATGTCCTTTTTGATGAAATAAAAAGGGAGAGAAGTGTACATGAATTTGTTGTAAGAAGTGTGCATAAATTTGCTTAAGTGCTTTATCTTTTAATTGGTATCATTCTTGTTTTGAGCATCATTATTATTATGTTGAACTAACCAAGTGACAAGGAGTGAAATCCTTGATCAAATTGCCATTCATTGATGATTAGATGTTCAAATTCATGTATGTTTTGTCATCATAAAAAAGGGAGATTGTTGAGTTCAGTTTTGACGATGATGTGCACAAAACATCCATGAAAGAAGTGCAAAATTTGTGATTCATGGACAAAACACAAGTACAAGCTTATGTACACACGTTGACATGTGCAGAATTGGCATGTAGGCACGTTAGGCATGAACAAAGCACGTTGAAAGGCAAAGAAACACACGTAGATGAGTAAAGGCGTGACCTTTGAAGAATAAGGACTATGCACATTATACAAGAGTTATAGAGCTATGCACGTTGTTGAGGAATTACTCAGAACTTATCTAAGCTATCATGTGGGGAGACGCTGATGAAGTCAAGAATGCCCGTTGTTAAGCAATTAAGCAAAGGTGTCATCTTTGAAGAAACTTAACAACACACATTGTGAAGGCAAGAATGCATGTAGTCGTGATGACTATCAGATACTGAAAAAGTTATTATACGCTCCTCGGGATTTGAATTTGAATAGTCCTCATACAAGGCGACGTCAGAATTAAAAGTGTAAACTTTGAAGACGACAAAGTGTGTAGAAGAATGGATAACGCAAGCTGATGGATGTTTGGGTGAAAATGCATATTTTGGAATTTGGAGCAAGGCACACAAATCATTTGTTAAAGAACGCTGATGTCTTTATCAACGCATGTTGTTTACTGTCTAAGCACGTAGATGAAGGCATTCACAAAGCAATAGACACTGTACCTTAGACAACGTACTCTAATGGTCTACAATGCATGCTGATCTCTGATGGTGTATTTGAAGAACACACATTAATATCAATACATGTTTGTGACGTCATTTAAAATAGAAATTTCTATTCTCTCACAACGGCTACTTCGAAGCTTCCAACGGCTATTTTCTTAAGAGTGGCTATGTATAGACTTCCTAGAGTAGAAACAGAAAAGAGAGATACTATTGCCAAGACCTACTATTTTTTTGTGTCTCACCTTTGCCTTTCTCATCCATTTGAGTTATTGTACTTGCATACATTTATGGGTTTGTGTGAGCTTTAATTTACTATTTATTTGGGTTGAATTTTGTAACAAGCAAGGTTGTTTGCTTAGGGTAGTTAGGTTTTCTTGTTGTGCCTTAGAAAAACAAGAGTGGTTGCTAGTGAGCCTTAGAAAACTAATGGTGAACGGTTTTCTGGTTAAACTTGCAAAAACTAGAGGTTTGGTTTGCTTGTTTTGTCCTGAAAACAAGTGGTAACGGTTTTCTAGTTAAACCTGCAAAAACTAGGGATTCAGTTTTCTTGTGGAGCCCATAAAAACAAGGTGTAATGGTTTTTCTCCATCTGTAAGAGAGGATTTAGTGGATTGAAATTCTCTAGTGGATCTAGAGGAGTGGATGTAGGTCAAAGAGGACCGAACCACTATAAATCAGATTTTTTTCTCTCTCTCCCTTACTCTCTTTACTTTACCTTGCATTTGATTTATTTTGTCTGTGAATTGGTGGTTTTATTACTTCTACATTTAACTTTGATTTTTTTTAAAAAAAACTTTTTTGCTTACTTTGATTTGCAAAAGTTTTTCAACAAAGTTTTAAAATCTTTAAAACTCCAATTCACCCTCCTCTAACCCTAAATCCTCAAAAAACTCATCAAATCTCTTGATTCAAGGCTTGTTTCTGGTTAATCTAAGTCCTACTAAACATATTCAAGCAACCCCAAACATCCATTAATCATGAATCATTCAGAAAATCAACATCCAAGCAAAAATGACCCAACTAAATTTATGCATAAATTTGAGGAAAAGAGAAGGAAATGGCATGATTCTTACCTCAAATATGGATTAGGAACGTTGGGAAGACAATAAGGAAGTGCTCTAAGGTGATTTGAGAGTGTAGAGAGTGAATGAGACGGATTTATGACAAAACCCAGTGTCATTCTTATTGGGACCGATAATAGCTTTTACATATTTAGCTATACCTGTATGAGGTATTTCTAACTATTTTCAAAATGGTTTGTGTCCCTCACTGAGTTTTCTCACCCTCCCCTTAACATTTTTTAGGCTAACCAGAGTTTGTCCGTTAGTTCGTTAGTGCTCATCGAGGAGTCCAGTTTGGCAGTGAGTGCCCTTTTGATCGGGCCCCATTTTGTATATTTTTAGTCGCCCCACACCGAGTTCTCATGGGTTATGTTTTTATTTTTGATAATCTAATGAATTCAGATGATTTTATTTTGATATATTTTCTATAACTGATTTTATAAATATTTTATTTAACTATTGGTTTTTGTTAGATATTGTTTAATTATTACCTTGAATATGAATTTGGGTAGAAGTTTTGTACTCTGAAGCTTGTGCAGGATGGGTTGGGTCTTTGGTTCGGTTTGCCTCGTACACTGGTCATGGCTTGAGAACGGGTCGTGAAAATGGTGGTATCAGGACCTAGGTTTCGTAACTCTAAGTCAGTTGTCAAGCTTAGGTATTTTTGATTGAGTTATTCTAATTTGCCTCTGTATACCCTTCTGATTTTTGTTTCGGTACTGTGGCAGTATTTGACGTCTGCATGTGCATTTCATTTGTTTATTTTTTTCAAAAATGCAACGATAACATAAGAGATTTGGGGAGGCTGTTAGCAATCGATTCACTAAAGTCGCCAATTAGTTAGTAGCGGATCATCATGGTTCGCGTAATATGCCAGAGGTTGCAGTTTCAGTATCTCAGCCTCAACCACCACCTATTGCTCAGCCAGATGTGTATGAGCGTCTTGCTCACTTCCTTGATCATGTCAAGTGATTTCTTCCTGGTCAAGTAGCGGGAGAACAGCTAGCAGCACCTGCTCCGATAGTTGCACTGGTTGTACCAAAGATCGATGTTGGTATCTGTCTTATAAGTTTTCTGAAGCTCGACCTACCAAGATTTAGGGGAAAGATGGGAAAGGACCCACTGAATTTTATCATTGCACTTGAGCATTGTTTCAATGCTCTAAACTATACCGATGACCTCGAGAAGGTCAAATTTGCAGCATTCCTTTTGGATGGTCGTGCAGCCTTATAGTGGCAAGGTTTTAAAAGGAAGGAGAGCATCTCCTGGGCAGAGTTCAAGAATGAACTTATACTTTCCATCCTTCCTCAGAGCATTAGAGACCAAAAAGCAGATGAGTTCAATGCTTTTCACCAAGAGGAAGGGATATTTATAACCAAATATGAGGAAACGTTTAGGGAACTTAACCAGTATACGCCAGAGGAGTGTCGTACTGAGGAGCATTGGCAAGTAAGTTTCAGAAGGGTTTGTTACAAAAGTATGCCAAAGTGGTAGCAACTCTGGAGTTGGGGACAATGAGACAGATCGCTGAGGTTGTTTGGGCCATGGAATATATTGACGAAAGATACTCAGTGGATGCTTCCAAAAGGAGTAGGGTCGAGGTATCAGCGAATGACCATCAGGGCAGAGGTTAGAACCGTTGTCAGAGTAAAGTTACAAGTTCTGTTCAGGGGGACAAAGGCAGTATGGAAGTAGTTAGAATGCCAGTATGGGGAAACTGAGTGGTTACCTAGAATTTCAGAGTAGAGCCTCAGGTTCTAGAGGTGTACATGAAGGTACAATCCTTTGGTGCAGTGTTTGTGGGAGGAAGTATCTCTGGTAGTGTGGAAACCCAAAGCGCCACTGTTATCTCTGCAAGCAGTCAGGACACATGATAGCCAAGTGTCCTAACTCTGGTATTCCTCTTAACTCTATACTTTTGTATATGTATTCTTTTGAAATTATGCGAACTTTTGCGCATTTTGGCATATGTTCTTTTGAACTTCTATGAATTTCTGCAAACTTCTGTATTTGATCTTCTGAACTTTTGCATATGTTTGTATACATTCCTCTTGATTCTGGTATGATATTCTTGGTTGTTGGAATATCCTCTTTTGTTATGTCTACATAATGTTCCTTTGGGGAAATTGGTTGGAGGTTCTTTATTTCTAAGCATCAGGTGTAGTTGATTTTGTGACATGAGGATTTGTCAATTTGCTACCTGATGATAAGTTTTGGCTTATTCTGAGAATCAGAGATATGTGATAGTAATTCGAGTAAAAAGGAATGATTTTTTTATTATTATGGAGCATATTTGGCTTTGATTTAGGCTAAATCTTAGGGCTCGAAGATGAATTTGAAAGACATACCAGTGGCATGAGAAATTTTTGATTTGCTTTTTGAGAAATTTCTGTACTTTTGTTTGAAAAAAAGGTAGAGTTTATAATTGAATATGATATAATGTAAATCCGAAGTTAGGGGCTTAGTTGGGATAATTGTATGATAAGGGTATTTATTAATCGCATGTTACTATAAGGTTTTCAGAGTTGCCTACTAAGAAGAGGGTAGAAGTTTCTTCTGAATGACTGAGTATCGTAGAAGAATTGTCTAGGATTTTTTCCTAGGATCATAGCTTTTATGTATTGGTAGATCAAAAGGAAGTTAAATTTGTATTGATTGATTTGGGCAAATAGAGTTTTCAAATGTTGAAAAGTGTTTGGCAAACGGGTCAGCGTTGGTTTCACTCTAGGCTCTAGAGATTTTGCGGTGTATTTCGATACGTTGAGAATCGACTAAGGGTGAATGATGTGGTTCGACGTTGTTCGGAGTGAAGTTGAGACACTTATGAATTTGGTGTTTTAGACAATATGAGACTGCTTGTGGTTACATTCAGGTGACGACAATTCAGAGGTTTGTGTTTTGGAGTTGATCAATTCAATGGAGATATGGAATTAAGAGAGAGAGACTCCTTGGTTTCATGAATACAAAAGTTTGTTTGATAGAAAACTGATGATGTTGTTACCTCTGCTTAATGACATTGTTTGATGAGATGATTGAGTAAATGAAGATAAAGGAGAGTTATGAACAAGTTAGGCAGGTCGAGTTAGACTCGGGCATAAATGTATCATCTGACCTATAGGTTCAATCTGATTTAACTATGGGATTTGGGCAATAAAAGAATAGTTCTGTTGGGTTCTTTGAGCCATCTATATCAGAACATTTGATTTGTTGCATTCTATCATGCTTTGTAATTGCACTTGGGTTTGATTTGCAAATGCAGTTTAAGATCATATAATTTTGGTGAACATTACCCGGTTGTTCTCTTTTGCTTTATATGTTTATCTGTTGTTAAAAATTTTGAAGTTTGATCTTTGACTAGTGTTGGATGTTTTTTCTCCCAGTACATGATTCTCTAGGTTTTGAGAATATGTTTTTGTTCGTTTGATCTTTATGTACTTTGCAATTTCATAATTTGTTCCTTAAATAATTCTATCTTAGGTTCTATTGATATTGTCAATCAAGATAGGATTAAATTTTTTCTCTTATGAATAGTTAGTGGAATTTCTTAAGACACCATTATGAGAAGTTACAGTATGGATATCCGTAATTTTTAATTTCCGTTAATGCATAAGTCTGTAACTCCTTTCTCTGCATCTGCATTTTTTGTACCATCTGCCTTTGTTTCTGCATATTTTTCAATGCCAATGTAAGTCTACATATCTGGGATTGAATGCCCTAGGGTGTTATTTTGCTAGATGTGGCATGGATGTCCGCAATTTTTTGATTCTGTCGATTCATAAGTTGGTATTATTTGTTTCTACATATGTATTCATTGGCATATTCTGTCTCTGATTTTTCATAATCTGTACTCCTTTTCTGTATGTTCGTATATCAGAATACGAGAGAGCTAGCACGTTAGTAGAGTGATAGTTGGACTCTACGCGGTTTGATATGTTGAGAGTTCTGGATCATATTTTGATTTGGAGACTTAGATTTGATTTTGAATTGGGATATTAGAGTTTGATTATATTGAGGGTTAGATTTGTATTGTTGTCTGATGAACCTTTATAATCTTTCTCATTTGAATCTTTAGGAAATTCGAGGACAAATTTCTTTTGAGAGGGGAAGTATGTAATATCCTGCCCATTTCAACCAACTTTCCGTTCATTTCTGATTCATCCGGATCCGGGTTTGGGATGTTTAGAAGGTTAATGTTAGGGGGATGTTGATGGTGCAAATGATGACATTTTTGCAAGTTGGGATGTGGTTGAACCCCTAGAGTAATGAGTTACTCGACTAAACACTTTGTGTAACTCGAGTGGTGTGGACTGTGGTTAACTCGAGTCAAATAAAGCTTTAACTCGAGTTGTATGATGCTTGGATAACTCGAGTTAGTCAAGGTGTAACTCGAGTTAGCCATGCTCCTAGATTCGATACTGGGAAAATCTAACTCAGGTTAGAGAACCTCTAACTTGAGTTAGCCGTGTAGAAATTAAGACGGTGCGTTTCGATGTTCTTTGTCTTTATAACACCTAACCTGGCCCCCTCTCGACTTCATACCCTCATTTTCACCCAAATCTCTCCCAAACTTGCCAAATCACTTTCCTATTGCCTACCCATCACTCCTTAAAATCATTTGAGGTATGATTACTCTTCTTTTCATCCATTTCATACTTTGAGTTCAAATTTTTGGTGATGAACAATTTTGGGTATTTTGAAAGTGGGTTTTAGATTTGTTGATTTCTGTTGAAATGGATATTGTAGGTTGTTATATTATGATTGCTTGAGGTTAGATAAACATGAATCAAGAGATTTGATGAGCTTTTGAAAGGGTTAGGGTTTGATTCGGGTTTGAGCTAATTAATGGTGATTTTGAGTTGTTTTGGTGAAACTAATTATAGATTTGACTTCCTAAGGTGGATTAGAGTCAATGTAGGTGATTGAAAACAATTTTTATTGGTCGAATCAAGAGAATGACTTTTTGGTTAATTTTCCACAAAGGGTAACTTGATATTTTATATGTTTGGGGTCTAAAATGCAATTTGTGAATATTTTGTGGTCTGATTTAATAATAGAAATATTTTGGAGATTGTTTGGTAAATTCTGAAAGGTTTGAGGACCGATTTATAATTTTGAAATAATGGGAGGACCAAACTATAATTTTACATATAGGTCTAATTTTTTATGAGAATGTTAGATTTTCGATTGAAATAGGATTTATGACACTGTCGGGGTTTGAGTTTGCATTTGCATTTCACGCATAGTCTATAATGTAACAGTTACCATGTTTGACGTCTGTTATAATAAATTCTATTTCAGCTCAGTCCGGCTTCTGAGGTAACCAACAATCTACCGGTGGTCAGTGATTCGGAGTTTGGTAGCTCGACATCCAAGTGAGTGTGATGTCAACTTCAAACACATAGGCTGTGTCTTTCTAAACTTATATGTTTTTGTTGTATTATGGCCTTTGCATGTAATCTGGACTAATTAAAGAATCAGAAATCATAAAATTTGACTTATGTGAGGACTTGTTTGATTTAAATTTGTTTATGAAATTTTCAGAATTTCGGTCAATAATGAAATATTTTTTTGGAAAGTTATTAGAATTTTGAAATAGTAATAATACTCTATTTCGAAAGGTTGTATGTGTCTGTAAGAAGTTGATTTGATTCTGAAAAATAATATAAATTGATTATATTATATTTCTTTGGCACACTTTTGAAGTAAATTCTGAGACTTTATTTTTGTCTGCTTTGCATGTTGTTTGCTTGCAAAATGTTTTCCTCTAATTTTGAAATATATTATTCTATATTCATTTGTTTTTGAAAAACTACTCTGATGCAGCCTTAATGGCAATACTACTCTGTTACTCCTTATGATCCATTATTGGATACAGCCTCAATGGCTGCACTATTTGCCTTAGTGACTATTCAGTGCCTTAGTTATTGCTATGAAAGTGATAGAAAGTATGTTTGGAAGTGATGTGCCTTGTTTTCTACCACATTCTGGAATGTATTTATACTTCCTCAAGGATTTCTAGCCGTTGTAGATCAGTAGATAGCAATTAGAGTGTGAAATCAATCTAATTTTCTTTCCTTTTTAATCCTTACTCGAGGAACTTTTTGTTCTACTCAAGTAAATCCAACTCCAATTGCCAATTTTTGGTTTCAGCACTTACTCGAATAATTTTTTTCTTACTTGAGTAACTAACATTTTCAGCATTCGCACACTCGAGTAACTTCAACAATCAATGACTTCCTGGAACTTGTACTTACTCGAGTAACTATGTTACTTACTCAAGTAACTCTTGTCTTGAACCCAAATCACCTTGTATTTTTTGCATTCTCTTAATCATACCTTCTTACCAAGTTTTGTTCAACATCAAAACATAGGAAGATCTAAATTCATCTCTAATGATGTAAGATCTTGACTCTAAGGATGTTAAGCCTTCTTGAATGGAGACCTCTGTGACACCACTTATTGGTGGGTTTTTGGTCTTGCTTTGGTTGAATTGTGTGAGTAAGGAAGAGAGAAAATGAACACAATGATTTAGAGTAGTTCGACCAACTTTGCCTACGTCCACTACTTAAGTTCCTCACCGAAGATTTTTCCAAATTCACTATAATGTTGATTGATTACGGCTCAATCCAGCAAGGCCAATTACAAAAAGGTTGATTCTCAGCTCAACACCTTTAAGGTCACCTTCACTTTTAAGTTAAGTGAGAACTCAAGGTTGATTGTATCTTAGGCTCACACCTTAAAAGCCTCTCCAAGTTTGATTTCTCTCTAGGCTCACACCTTTAAAGCCACTACAATGTTGTTTTCTAAGGTTCACAATAAACCTTTCCCACACCCTTTTCCCACACCCAAGGTGTATACAAAAAGTTTACAATGAAAGCTATATGCTAGGAGTATATGTTTTTGCTTGATGCTCATGAACTTCTCTCTAGCTTGGTTTTGGTGTTTTGAGGTTGATGGATTGATCAAAATATTTGAGACTTGAAAGCACATGATTATCCATGTATTCTCTGCCTTTTCGTCATGTATTTATAGCCTTTCTTGCCCATATGACCATTGGAGTTGATAATCTAGCTGTTATAGTGCATTTGATGATTGATTAATGCTTGATTCCTTACCATATATGACTTACTCCAGTAAATTTTTTTCTACTTGAGTAAACTCTGAATTTTGACCGTTGTAATCAAATTCAATGATTTCAGCACTCTTATTCATTCATAAACCTTTGATTACTCGAGTAAGATTATTTTTTACTCGAGTAACTCCCTATTCAATGATTCTTTTGGGTATTCTACTTGCTCGAGTGAAAACTTCATTACATTATGTCACTGGAACTTGTTTTACTAGAGTGAGAATGAATCTTGCTCGAGTAATACTTGTTTTACTCCAATAAATGCATCCTTTGACTATCTCATTAAGCATTACACTTTAGTGGCTACCAAATTTTGTTCATCATCAAAATATAAGATGATCTAAATGTGAACCACCCTTGGTTCAACATTAGTGACGACATCTGCCTTAGTGGCTATATCTGCCTTAGTTGCTATACTCGCCTGTGCGGCTTTACTCACCTTAACTGCTATATATTTGTGCCTATGTGGCAAACCTTTGATTGTGAAATTTTTAATAAGATAAAAAGGTTTTGATTTCTGCTTCTGGAATTTTTATAAGCTAAAAGGTTTTTCTTTCTAAAGGTTTTCATTTTGTTTCTGAATGTACGCTAGCTATCATAAAGCTTAAAAGTTTTTTTTTTTAAATGTTTTACTCAGTTTTTGACTGAATGCATTTTGTATGCTTTGCCTGTGAATGGTTTTGAAATAGTTTTTGAAACGTTACTACTTACATAGCATGCATATATGTATATTTAGCTATAGCTGCATGGGTTATTTTTGAATTGTTTTCAAAATGATTTGTGCGAGGTTCCAAAGGCATTCTAGAGTGTCATCCCTAACTGAGTTTTCTCACCCCCTCCCCTTAACATTTTCAGGTTAACCAGAGTTTGATTCGTTAGTTCGTCAGTGCTTAGTGAGGAGTCCAATTTGACATTGAGTGCCCTTCTAAACGTGCCCCAGTTTATATGTTTGTTAGTAGCTCCACACCGGGTTCTTGTTGGTCATGTTTTTCTTTCTAATAATATAATGAATTCAAATGATTTTATTTTGATATATTTTATGTAACTGATTTTATAAATATTTTATCTTACTATTAGGTTTTTGTTAGATATTGTTTAATTATTACTTTGACTATGAAGTTGGGTAGAATTTCTGTACTCTGAGGCTTATGTGGGATGGGTTGGGCCTCTGGTTCGATTTGCCTCGTATGCTGGTCATGGTCTGAAAATTGGTTGTGGAACTTATGCAGTGGTATAAGAGATTTGATGCATTTATGATCTCTCATGACTTTATGAGAAATCAGTATGATAGTTGTGTTTACTTTAAGACATTGCCTGATCGTTCATTTATATATCTGTTGTTATGTGTGGATGACATGTTGATTGTAGCTAAGAACCAAGCTGAAATTGACAAACTGAAATAGTTGTTCAGTAGTGAGTTGAGATGAAGGATTAGGGTGCAGCCAAGAAGATCTTAGGGATGGAGATTTGGAGAGACAGAAATATAGGCTTGTTGTATGTTTCACAGTAGAAATACATTAAAAAGTTACTGTAGGCTTTCCATATGGATCAATCTCAACCGGTGAGTACTCCATTGGCTCAACATTTTAAATTTGATCATAGTACATTGCCTAACACTAATGAGGAGGTGGAGTACATGAAGAGTGTGTATTACTCTAATGTGGTTGTTAGTTTAATGTATGTTATGTTGGTTATTTGGAGAGAGCAAAACATGCTGGAGATGATTTGGTGAAGGTGGAGGCATTTTGGGACATCACTGGGAAGACACAGACATGCTCAAACGTGTCTTGAAGTGTCGAGCCGTGGAGACACCCGTGTCATACACTGGAACGAAGACAAAAGAATTATGGCAGGACTCTACCTAGCCAACGACCTTGTCCTTGCCCGTGTAACTCCATTTTCTTGTCGCATAATTACACGAACACGGGATTTGTTCGTGTAATTCAAGCCACAACCATGTCTTTTCGTAGATACCCGTGTCTTTATTTTGGAGGTCACTTTGACGAGAATTAGGGCTTTGGGGTTGGTTATTTGGAGAGACAAAGATGCATGCTTATTGTATGTCTCACAGCAAAAATACATTGAGAAGTTACTGCAAGGCTTTCCATATGGATCACTCTAAACTGGTGAGTACTCCATTGGCTCAACATTTTAAATTTGATCATAGTACATTGCCTAACACTGATGAGGAGGTGG
>CAODLS010348937.1:0-14339 GCA_948243855.1 Flueggea neowawraea
TACTTGATGGCACAAAGAAAGAATAAACTATTCATGGAGTTTTATCTTCATAAAACATGTTATATTTCATAGAAATGAAATGCCTCTTTATTAAATAATTGAATGACAATGCACATTAATGATTGGACTAGGGCACAATTCTAATAAGTAGTAGGGTGAATGGAGTTGATTTGTTGAATGATGAGGGATTACTGAATTCTCTATTTGGTTTGCCAAGTGATGGTTTTTTGGCAAAAAAGAGAAAAAGTAGCAGATAAGTTTTTCGATAAAGATGCTCAAATGGTGGCAGTAGATTTTGAGGAAATTAAGAGATACATGTTTGAAAAAGCTGGTGTAGTCAATGTTGAGAAAAAGTTGCTTGATCAAAATGACTTTGGTAAAGTGGAAGATGGTGCATCTCACATTCACTAAGATTTTGCAACCGAAATCACACACTTAGTCCCCAATAACCAATCAAGATGTGATTTCAATGTATTTATTGATGAAGAAAAGGATGATAAATTTTTCCTGCGTTGTTATTGATTGGATGTTGGAGAAAGTTAAGAATTTCAACCTACCAACATTCAAAACCAATGATAGGGAATGAAGAGAAAGAATGCCATTTGGAAGTCACCTCACACGAATTTTCCAACACTTTGATGTCAGCTTTCAAGGGTATGATTCGGTTCAAGTGTTAGAGTCTTGCAAAATCAAGACTGAGTCCCTCTGAGGTATGAAGTTATATAGAATTGTGGGAAGAGGATACATTTTTTAGTATTACTTGTGACAAACAGATGTGATGTTCCATGATAAAGACAAGAAGAGAATGCCTAAGAAAGACGAAATGGTCTTTGTAAGAAGGAGAAATGAAGAGATAAGAAAGTTGTCAAATAGGCATGATGAAGAGGAAGAAATGAAAGAAGAAGCTGAGTGTGATGATACTGAAGCTGAAGTTGTAACAGGTGCAAGTACAATAAATGTTAGAAGAAGCAAAGTTAAGGGAAGAGTTTCATGATTTCAAGGCTACCACTAAGGATAATCTTGAAGTGATGATTAATTTGTTTGAGAAAAATAAGTGAGATATTGGAGAATCTCAGATCTAGAAAGCAATCTGATGAAGGTGAAGTTTTACCTCACCAAGATTTTTGAATAAATCAAGGTGAACTTAGATGGATTTAAATCAGCCCTGGTGTTGGAGTCAAGGAAAATCAAACCAAGAATCCTTTAAAGGAATGAGGTTATTCAGAACTGTGCAAATAGACTATGTATTTCAACCATATTTGAGAGAGAATGATGTGATGGTTGATAAAAGAGATGAGAAGAAGAAGCCAACACCTAGAGAAATGGTTTTCATCAAAAGAGACTAAGAAATGTAAGAAAATTACTAAAAGGAAAGAGGTTGAAGTTGAAGAAGAACAGGCTCATATTGATGCAAGTTCAAGTTCTGCTGGAGGTAGTAGAATTGGGAGTTTGGAGAAAGCATTTCTGGAGTTTAAGGCTAAAATTGAGGTCAAATTTGGAGTTGTAATAGAGATGTTGAAAGCAAACTTCAGAGCTTGGAAAACATCTAAACTGGAAAATTTATTGAGGAAGTGTTATTCCAGAACTCTTTCCAAAAGCTAATTCCTCTAGTTCTCAAGTTCCTCAAAGAGTAGAAAAAGAAAAGACTTCATTTAAGGTGCAAAATGAAAAAGTTGTTGAATTGGCACACAAAGTTATTGAAGGTTTCACTGAAGAATTAGTGGAAGAAGATGAATCAGATTCAACAAAAACAAAATTTGATGAAGAACAAGCTCATTGTGAGGTAGAAAAGGAGATTGAAAAGGAGGAACACCAAGCAGAAATGATAGTGGAGGAAATTGATCAGCAAACTATCTTAGAGTGCATAGGAAATTTTGCTGAAGGGATTCTTCTACGTACAGTAGAAGACATTGTAGAAAATGCAGCAATTGAGGTTATGGTGGAACATCAATGAGAGAGCTTGGCAAAAAGAGATTGCCCAAAGTGCAGTAATGAAAATCATTAAAGAAGGTGCAGAAAAGGTTGCAAGTGCAGTCATGAAAATATTGAAGAAGCTGCAGAAAAGGTTGCAAATGAGCATATAAAGAATGTTGAAAATGTTGAACCACGTAAGAAAGGATCTTAGGCTTTTCTCATCACTGATTAGCCTTATGGAACAACAGTTGAAGTAGTCCTGGAATCTGATGGGAGCCTAGAACAATTAGAACAAGCTACCACTTCAAAGAAACCCCCTGAGGCATCTAAGACAGATTTGAATCTCAATGACCCTGTTTCTGATACCTCCAAACACTGATTTCATAATCATAAGACCTACATTTTGTGTCATGCATTCATATCATTCGTTGTGTATATTTTTGACATGTTATGATATATTTAGGATATTTCACTTTGATATATCTTTGACTTAATGATATATATTTCTATATTGTTGATCTAATTCTTGAGTATCAAACTTTTTGATTTTTGACAAAAAAAAGGGGAGAAATGTTTAAGAGTTTGATATGATAAATCTTCTATAATTGGTATCAAAATTGTTAAAACTGGAACTTATTCTTTACTGGACTAACAAATGGACAAGGCATACACAACCTTGATCAAATCATTGTTTTTAAGATTGTTTAAATTAGGTGCAATGATTGAGGGGGTGTGTAAACTCTTTCAATGTTTTGTCATCATAAAAAAGGGAGAGATTGTTGAGCCATTTTATGGTCAATATGTAAATTCTTTCTAAGTTTTGATGATTTATAAAACATGTGAAAACGTTCAGCTAAGCACGTTAACAAGCCCATATGCATGTTACACTATGAACTAAGCACATTATGCCATGATCAAAGCACGTTGAGTGAGGTTTAGACAATCTCAGGTTTTTAAGTATAGAGCTTATACATGTAGAAAAACACTAAGGCACGTAGATTAGATGCAAAGCACGTAGTATAGAAACGTAGCGAGACACTGAAATGTGACTAAACACGTAAAGTGACATTCAACACACATAGACGGTTTGTATCAGAAGACAAAAAAAGGCTTATAATTTATCTAATCACGTTAAAGGGAGCTCAATGCACATAGATGAGAAGCAAAGGTGTTCTGTTTTGGAACCAGTTAACATCTATGCCTGGCCTAAGCACACAGTTGGAGTTTTGATCTCAAGTGATAAAATTTGAAGAAGGCTCAAAGATCAAGACAAAGGCACATAGCATGCCCATTTCAATGCATGTTGATGGATAAAGGTGGCACCTTTGAAGGAAAAGAACTACACACGTAGTATGGGAGCTACTAAGCATGTAGACGAGGATGGGTTTAGATACTGGCAAATCTGTTATATGCTCCTTGGTAATTTGAATTTGAATATTTCCTGACATGCTGGCATTGGAATTAAAGGACACAACTTTGGATCACGACAACGCACGTTGAAGGTTTTGTGTAAGCACACAGAAAGCATAGTCTACACATGTAAATAAGGTCTTACGCACGTTGATGCCTGATTTCACCAGGCAGTGGCTACTGGAGTCCAGGTAAAGTGCGCAGAGGAAGAACAACAAATATAGAACTCTAATGGCCTTAACAGACTATGCACGTAGAAGGGGGACCATGCACGTAATAGGGGTTTGCATCATTAAAATGAGAATTTTGTTATTCTCTCACAACAACTACCTTGGGATTTACAACAGATATTTTTCAGAGGTTGCCTATAAATAGACATCACAAGAACAAGAGAAATTAGGAACATTATTGAGAGTGTGCCCAATCTTTGCTACTTTGAGTCTTGATTTTCTCTCTATTTGCTCTTCAACCTTTGCATACCAACTGAGCTTTAATTTTTAATTTTCTTAATGGGGTTGGTGTGTGATACTGTTTTAAATCTAGAATCCACTTGGAATCAAGCTTTGGTCCAAAGCTTGAAGGGTAGTATAGGTTTCCTTGTTGGTTTCCTATAAAAACAAGAGATGTTTTAGGTTTTCTTTTTTAGGCCTACAAAAACAAGGTGTAAAGGTTGATTGTGAACCAGTGAAAACAAGTGGTGTAAAGGACCAAAGCTTGATTAGTGGGTTTTAAACTCTCTAGTGAGTTAGAGGAGTGGATGTAGGTCAAGGAGGACCTAACTATTATAAATTATTGCTTTGTTTTCCTAACCCTTCTTCTCTTTATTTTTGTTTTTAGTTGGTTGTGTTTTGGATTAAGCTACTATTTTGGTTCACAAAGATATTCAAAATAGATTTATGAAGGTTTTAAAATTCTAGCTAAAATCCAATTTACCCCATCTTGGATTGTCGTATTGGGCTTACATTAGGTCCTATTTGACCCACGTCAACTCCTCAAGCCTTGCTTGAGAGTTTTGAATCCACTAAATCCTCACTTTCGAGTAGAGGGAAGCCTTTGTACAATTTCACATGTTTTTTGGGATTACATGGAACCTTTACAACCTATAGTTTTTGCGGGATCAATTAGAAAACCTTACAACTCACCGATTTTTATGAGCATAACTGATAAACCTTACACCATTCTAGTTTTTGCAGATTCAACTAGAAAAGCTAAACAAAACATTTTACAACCAAATATATATGCTAAATTATAACATGTACTAACTCAGTACAACTATTCTCACACCACCTCAAATGTGTTCTCAAGTAATAAGAACAAAGGAAATTGTGTGGAAAAAGAGTGCAACACAAGAGAGCAAGTATCAAGCAATATGTACTTAAGGCTTTCACAAGAGTTCTCTATCTTCTTATTACTGTAGAGGGGTATTTATAGCCAAAGAATATGCTATTGACTTGTCACATCCTATAATATCCTATATTTTAATATAATATGAAAATATAAACACAAAACATTTATTTATACAAGTCATTCATATCTGAATATACATATCAAAATGTTTCAACAAAGCATGTAAACGATTCTAAGAAATATACAAACAACCCTCTATGTCCTCTCAAAACTATATGTACAATGATAACAAAATATAGAGGAGAGAGAGTGTAGGACCCAGCCAGATGACCTGTGCTCCATATGAATAAGTCAATCAACCTCACGCTTGATCAACTACCAAAAACTGTATATACTATAAACCTGGAAAAACATTAGCGCTTTACATGATTCACTACTCAATGAGAGAAACTGTCATCGATAAATTTACAGCATATAGCATACGCATCCAAACATATATAATAATCATACAATATGCAACGATGATAGTGAATGCAATTCCAATTTCATTTTGGATCTTGGCCAGAACATGAAAAGTCAGCCTGCAATCTGTGAACTATAAGAGACTTTGAGTCTCGAATCATGTATTGTATCTGTAAAGACGTTTAGTCTCAATATGTAATGTATCTTTGGAGACGTTTAGTCTCAAATCATATCATGTACTATAAGATAACTTAAGCATATTGCCCAAGTCCACCTTTTAAGTCGACAATGCAAGTGTCATACATCAATTCAATCTTTAGTCAAACTATGCATATTCACTGTAATTGTAACTGTAACTGTAATTAGATCGTGTCAATTTTATTTGGATAAAAACAAGTCAAATCATGTACACTGTGCACGATGAATAGTAAATCATATCTGATAAGATCATACCATATTCCAAGTACTTGACTATATCAGGTTCGCAAATAGTTTAAATATCATACATGTGTCACTTGTAAGCGATACTAGGTATCTCATATATTTATATGTGTAGTAAACAATTCATTCCACATAATCATATATTCACATATAAAGACAAACTATCAAAGTCAGTACATTTCATATCACATAGCAAACAAGTGGAGACACATCGAGTTCTACTCATTTGTGCCTTTAGTAGACGTGTCAAGCATCGAGGACTTCTAGTTCCCCAATCTATGAGTGTTTGGTCCTCCGGGTACATACAATATTAAATATTACATTTATCATGATCAAATACACTTTTTTATAAAGTGACATGCTAGCCCCTTAAATATGAAATCCTTTTCAATTTAATCATTATACTTAGCGAATGACTCAATTCTTTGAGTTTAGATAAACTATAAACCAATATTATATATATCCTATAAACATATGTTCTCATTCTATTCTTGGTGTTTTGTCATATGAAATTTAAGTTCGGTCCCTATTATTGAAAATATATCAAAATAGTGTTAGTGTAAGCCCTAGCCCCAATTCATTGCATATGTACCTTTTATTTTGGAAATAAAAATATGAGGCATTAGTTTTATCATTCATTTATTTTCTGTGCATATATGGTTGATAAAATGTCCATGAATGAATATTCATCACTTGAGTTATCGAGGTTGAGGACCTTGATAGTAGAACCTGGAAGTGATAAAAAATTTTATTCTAAACATCCTTAGTCGATTATAACCACGAGAGTGGAAATAAACTAAGACTAGTATGAAGCTCTATGCGATGATCATGTTCTACGGGTCATGGATAGGAATATCTACCAGAGTTCATAGATACAAAGTTTGGAACAAGGTATCTGGATTCGATCCCCTAACGAGAATATTGCATTATGACAAGTTATTCTCAAGCAATGCTTATATTGGAATCGTCAGACCTAAAATCACTATGAGGTCTTTGGTGACTTGTCGTATACTTTGGCATATGCCTAACGTGGCCGTAACTGGTTGACAAGTATGGGTATGATTGGGTATGCGGAGAGTCTCGCAAAGAAACATGAGTGAAATGATGGGATTGCCCCTCTTGTAAAGAGAGAAGATATCACTAGCCACTTGATTGGTAGAGATTAAGTAGTGCGTGGTTACGCCCAAATGAAATGATAAGAGACATCATTTATTTGACATAATCAATCTTACCAGATAGTCAAGAAAATGATTCAGCAATTAATAAGGATGACTAGGTTAATGTCTTATGCTAATCAGGATATCGAGAGGCAAAGGATCATATAAGGTTGCATCAAGTCTTGTTAATGCCAATTAACATTTATTCATTTTGGGTAATCTTAGTGTCTTGCTAGAGACTGCCTATGATTTATGGGCCCAAGGCCCATTGCCAACATTGAAAGACCTACAGGATCGCACACGATCGAAAACTAGGTTAAGGGTAAAATCGTCTTTTTAGTGGGGCATTTATTTTATTGGATAAAATAATTTTGGGCTATATGAGGCCCACATTGGATGTGGATTTAGGCCTGGACATTAATTTAATTATCAGATATTAAATGAGGAAAAGAAGGGAAGAGGTTGTGTTGGAAAAAGACTCTTAAAACCTAAGCTAGTTTGGTCAAACTAGGACACTACTTTTGCATGATATGTGGCCGGTTTTTTGTGATGAATTACAGAAGATATTGTAGTGTTTTAAGTGCCTAAAAACACTGAATATATTAGAGTACATTAGGGTTTTATTTAAGAAAAATTTTGGCATCCAAAACAAGTGCAGCAAAACCGAAACTCTTCTTCTAACACACAACTCTCTTCTCTTCTCTTCTAGGTCCAAACGAATTTGAGAAGGAAAAACAGAAGCTAAACCCTTTCTTCTTTCCTTCTAAGCCTCCATAATAACCTTTAGTTATAGCTTAAAGAAAGAGACATCATTCTCTTTGTTTAGAGCCAAAGCCGAATGCCTTGTTTTGTTTGGACAGATTTTGTTGTTGCTAGCACATCCCCTTAACCACATAGTTTTTGTTTGTGTGTGAACGTAAAGAGGAGTAGTGATTCGTAGTCCTTTTCATTGGCATGAAGGCGAGGGGAAAGGTACCTTAACTTTGTTTCGGTACGAGCTCTATTGATGATTAAAATTCGGCACACATAGCTCAAGGAGAAGGTATAAATTCGGCATACTTATTGTTCCTTGTTATTATGTTTTGATTTTGATTTTTTGTGAGTGCATATTGGCTGGTTTTCGATGAAAAATTGTTTGCTTCCACTGTGTTAAACCTCTGATAATGTACATCGAAACCCTACAAATAGTCCCTATAGGGTTTTTCTTAGTTTTAACTCAACTGAACAATCTATGTTCTTTTTAGTAAGTTATAGACTTTGAATGAATATGATATAAATTTTTAAAGAAAGTACACATCTTGAGCTTTCTGTCCATATAAAGAATGAATCTTAGTTCAATTGGTATAACTTAGGGTGAATTTTCAAATTCATACAAACCGCTGCCTTATTCCGTTTACAGAACAAATTAAACATCCCCTAATAATTTGACCATATTTTATTCATTTTCGCACCAAATTGATCTTGCAAATTTATTTAGAAACTAGAAACATACATATTTCTAAAGATACAAGTCACACTATGCAATTCCACCTACACATGGTGTAGTAAATTTATCAATTTAGACCATAAACTGAAATAGGGCAGACATACCTTTCCCTAGACTTTTGTTCATAACTTCATTTACAGAAATCCAAATAAGGAAAAGTTTGTTGGTTTGGAAACTAGATTCACATATCCCTTTTTTGAAAAATATCAAAGTCTAATTCAATCTACAACAACCTTAGTAGAATTTATAACATAACCTAAAATCAAACATTGTTGGATAGAACTACTAGTCTGACAGGTCTTAGCTAGGCAAGTATGACTCCCTACAAATATAGATTGAAGCTACTTCATTTTACAACACATTTGAATACATTCTTAGCTACAACTTTTATGCTTTATACATTTCCAAATTAAGTCTCTTAGGTTTCCAAAAGCAGCATATAATTAGACTGCCCTTATTGAATTTGTAAACAGGGCAGTTAATACTAATTTGGCCATAAATCTCAAATGCCACCAAGTTGACTCAAATGACTTGAACTCATTAGAGTTTAGTGCTCATGTTGGCTTGCTCATTAATTATGAAATTGTGCTAAGATCAATAAATGGAAGACCCAAGCATGACAAGGCATTAAAAACTTGCATTCATCTTCAAGAAGAGGAAAGAGATAAATGCTCAAGAAGTGATGTTAACGATGATGAAGAAATGATTTTCTACTCCAAGAAATTCATGAAGTATAAAAACTTGATGGAAAAGAAGTATAAGGATGCAATGGAGTCAAAAGGAAGAAACAAGAAGAAAAAACTTGAAAAGAAGAAGTAGAAGAAGAAGAGAAGAGATAATAGTTCCTCATCAAGTGATGATGGTGATCCATCGACATATTTGTTCCTTTTGTCACATTAGGTACTCCAATATCCTTAATCTTTTAATTTTCATGCATTTTATTTTCTTTTTGTTAGCTTATAAGCATGAAGGTTAAATGTGGTGTTTTGAAAATTGTTTAAATATGTGCATTGATTTGAAATAAATAGGGGGGAAATATATGTTTTGAATTTATGCACAAGTTATTTTACAAAGGGGGAGAAAATTATTTTTTTTAACTATGCATAAAGTGTTTTTGATAGGGGAGCTTAATCTTGTAATGTTAATCTTTTAAATTTATGTCAAAAAGGGGGAGAGAAATACTAGATAGAATCAATTTTTATGTGCATAGCAATAGTTAGGGGGAGAAAATTGTTAAATGTGTATAAAGAGAGAAATGCCAAAGAGTCTTTTAAGCAAAGAAAAAGGGGAAGAATTTTTGAAGAAATGTCAAGGTTTTTTAAACAAAGACAAAGAGGAAATTTTAACTGTATAATTTTTTTTTGGACTAACAATGTTATGCAAGACAAGGCTTCATGCCTTGATCAAATGTTTGCTAAAATTTGATAGGTACAAACTTGGGAGAATTCATTTCTTCCTAAGTTTTGTCATCAATAAAAAATGGGGAGATTGTTGAACCAAGGATGGTTCACATTTGATTCCTTCTATGTTTTGATTAATATACAAAACTTAGTAAGATTATCTTTGAGAAAGAAAATAAATTCAAGATGAATGAAGACCAAGAAAAGTTAAGAAAATCATGTTTTCAATCTAGGAGTCAACCCATGATGATTAAGAGTCGACTGATGCATTAAGAAATCATTTAAAGATGTTCTAGATCTTGAGTAGTCGACTAATGAAAGTGGTCAGTCAACTGGCAGACAAGTAGAACCAACACAAGTGCTAGGTAGTCGACTGGTGAGACCATGAGTCAACTAGTGAAAAGCATTAGTTGACTAGTGAATATTATGATTGATCAAATTGACCCAAAATAACATCTACGTGATTTAAAATGTCATTTAACGGATTTGTGACTTGGATAGTCAACCGATGAAGTTGGGAAGTCGACCCACCAAGAACAAAGAAGGGAAAATTGGCTTGGGCAGTCGACTAGTGACTTGGGTAGTCGACTAGTGGAAGCGGTCAACGTAAAAAATGCATTATGATTGATTTCCAACGAGTCTCTATACTATTCCAACGGCTAAATCAACTTCAAGAGTGTATCAAAAACTATAAATAGAGGCTTGAAGGACAGAAGAAAGTACCCAAATCCTTGCTACAACTATTCTTGATTTGGTGCTCAAAATTAACCTAGTTTGTGGGTATTTTGCTTCATTCGCATATACTAAAATCCCACCATCATTATGAGTGATTTGTAAACACTTTGAGTATGGGTCAGGTTTGTTGCGAGGCTTTGAAAACAATAATGTAATGGCTTTAAGGGTGTGAGCCTAAAGGGAAATTAACCTTGTGTTCGCCTCAGAGGTGTGAGCCGGAATCAACCTTGAGTTAGGCTTTAGAGGTGTGAGCCGAGAATCAACTTTTTGTTGGATTTAGAGGTGTGAATGAAGTCAACCTTGTGTAAGCGTTGGCGGTGTGAGCCCTAATCAACCCTATTGTAAGGCTTTGTTGGATTGAGGTGGAATCAATCATCGTATAATGAATTGGAAAATTTTATGTGAGGAGCTTAGGTAGTGGACGTAGGAACGTTTGACCAAACCACTAAAAATCGCTTGTGTTCAATTTTTCTCTCAATTCTCAACAACTCAACTAAGAAGACCGAAAACATAGGCCAACATTATTTATGTCAAAATGCTGCCCAATGTTAACGTATGTGTATTAACATTGAGATAGATTGTTTGGATTGCATATTGGTTCAAATAATGATGATGATTCCATTTATTGTGTTTGGTTTATTGTTGTGTTGTTTTGCCTTAATTTAATATGCAATATTTTGTATGATGAATTATTGAGTTTGACTTGATAATTGAGATGACCAACATAGGTTCCTCTAAGTCATGTCGACTTTAAAAATGAATTCGAACAGTTATTATTTACTGCCTATAAAATTAAATATAGTATAGTTGATTATTATGACTGAGATGGCAATTGTGCACCTATTGTATTTTTTGACTCAAAGCGTAATAAGAGACTGTGCTAGTTTAATATCATTAGATAGTAAATATATGTGTATTGTGTTAAGTTCGATTTTGATGGTGATGAATGCAAAACATCCATGAAATAGGTGTAAAGTAGCAGTCCTGCGGATATCTAGCCACAAAGTACTTAAAAGAGCAATCTAAGTAAGTTGATCATGCCAAAGCCTTTTTTGGAGTTTCACTATGCATGTAGAGCAGTATACTACGCACATAAAATGGATGCAATACATGCGTAGGAGGAAATGCAATGAGCGTCGACGTGTTGTATAAGAAGGCAGAAAGCTCTAGGAATGTGCTATGCATGTAAGGAGGCTCAATACACATAGCATAGTTGCAGTTTTCTTGGGTCTGAAATTACAATCTATCAACGCACATAGAAGAGGATGCTACACACATAGACAAGCTGCAGACGCAGACAAAGGCAAGACGCTCCTCAGGATTGAATTTGAATATTCTCTGACACATTCACGTGAAGAATTAAAGGAGGCATTTTGGAAACATGTCAACGTAAGTAGTGCAAGGGTGAACACATGTAGAAAAATGTCAAGGTGAAATTGCATATTCTATAAGTGAGATCAATGCATGTAGAACATGCTACAAAGCACATAGATCATCTGTCTATGCATGTAGAATGGGAACAAGGCACGTAGATGCCAATCTATCCAAGTCAGTGATTATTAGGTTCATAGCAATGCACATAGAAGGAAGATAAAAGTGCTCAGTTGGAACAAGGTACTACACACGTAGATGGTTGCTACATATGTAGTAAAGGGTGATGTCATTACTGGATAGAATTTCTTTATGTTTCACAACGGCTACTTCGAGGCTCCAACGACTATATTCTTACAAATGACCATAAATAGATGTCCCGGAGCAGAAGGAACATAAGAGAGACATTTTGTTAAATTTGTTATTCACTTTCTCTCTTATTTCTACCTTTCTAACCCATTTGAACTATTTACTTGCAATCTTATTTATGGGTTGGTATGAGCTTAAATCTGTTATACTCTTAAGTTGATTTTGTATCAAACAAGGTTGTTTGCATGTGGTAGATATGTTTCTTTGTTTTGTCTTAGAAAAACAAGAGTGTTTTATAGTGAGCCTTAGAAAACTAGTGTTTCAGTTTCCTAGTTTAGCCTGCAAAAACTAAAGGTTTGGTTTCCTTGTTTTGTCCTAAAAACAAATGGTTTCAATTTTCCAGTTGAGCCCACAAAACTTGGGATTCAGTTTTCTTGTTGAGCCCGCAAAAATAAGGTGCAACGATTTGCTTGTTAAGTCCGCAAAAACAAGTGGTGTAAACGGTTTCCCTCCACTTGAAAATAAGGAGTTAGTGGATTGAAATTCTTGATTAGATCTCAAGGAATGGACGTAGGTCAAGGAGGATCGAACCACTATAAATCATATTTGCGCTATCTTCCCTTACTCTTTCTCTCACTTGCTTTGCATCTAATTTATATTGCTGTGTATGGATTGGATCTTTGGTTTTAAATTGCTTCAACATTTAACTTTGATTTCAGTTTAATTTTAAAAGAACTTTGTTATTTATTTTAGTTTGCAAACAATTTTCAAAAAACTTTTTAACTTGCTAAAAATCTAATTCACCACCCCTTTGGATTGCTATTGTATATTGGGAGTTTTCAATTGGTATCAGAGCTTGTGCTCTTGATAATATCTTTTTTGGGTTAACATCCAAAGAGTTAAAGATTTCAAAAATGGCATCCATTTATGATATTTCAAGATATGATGGTTTGGCTATTAATATATCTCATTTCTTTGATGACAGTGATTACATCTATTGGAAAATAAGAATAAGATGTTCCTAAAATTAGAAAGTGAGGACATATGGCAAGTAGTGGAAGATGGTCAATTTGTACCAATAAAGCTTGTAAATGGAAGAAAATTGAAGTAGCCAAAAGATGAGTCGAATGGCAATGACAAAAAGCTCATCTCTTAAAATCATAAAGTTATGCACATCCTCTACTATTCTGTTAGTACATCTCAGTTTAACAAAGTTCAACAATGTGCAAATGCTTAAGAAATTTGGGAAACTTTGGAGGTTGCTTATGAAGGAACAAGCCAAGTCAATGAGAACAAAGTCTCTCTTCTTGTCCACAAATATGAGTTGTTTAAGATGAAGGAGGAAGAATCCCTTCAGGAAATGTTCGATCAATTCTATGATATCATTAATGGTCTCAAAGCTCTTGGAAAATTATACACAAATTCTGAGCTTGTAAGGAAGATTTTAATATCACTTCCAAAATCTTGGGCTTCAAAAAAGGATGCAATCTTAGAAGCTAAGGATCTAAATTCTTTACCATTGGAGGAGTTACTTGGATCCTTGCTCACCCATAAAATGAGCATGGAAGAAGATGAAGAGAAGGAAGGTAGGAAGAAGAAGAAAGAGTTAGGCCTTGCATTCAAAACATTAAAATACATTGAAAGCTCAAATGAGGATGATGATGATGAAAATATTGATCTTGATGATGTGGAGTACCTCACAGATAGATTTCATAAAATTCTTTATAAAGAAAGAGGTGCAAAGGAGGCAAACAAGAAAAAGAGCAAACTCATTTTCTATGAATATAATGAATCGGGTCATGTCAAACCAGATTGCCCTTATTTGAAAAAACATGGCAAAGGAGGAAAAAAGGATTCATTGATGATGATTCCAACTCAAGTGATGATGAGATTGGTGCAATATGCTTGATAGCTCTTAAGGATAAAGAAAGAAATGCAAATGTGGTACATTTTCCTTGAACTCAAACTTTGCATTAATTTATTTTTTATATATGCATTTTGATTATTTATTATTTTGGATATATATTGCATTGATTCGTTGACTGCATACATTGTGTTTTTTGAAAAATCAAAGAGGGGAATATTTCTTTGAAAATTACTATGCATATTTTGAAAGAAAAAGAGGGAGTTTCGTTTTAAAAATCATTTCTTTAAAAAATGCATTTGCGTAGGGGGAGCTTTAATTGCATTACTTGATTTCTTTAATTATTTGGGGGAGAAGTGTGCATGAATTTGATAAAGTTCTTTATCATTTGATATCATTCTTGCTTTCAATATCATATATTATTGTGTTAAACTAACCAAGTG
>CAODLS010349082.1:0-18497 GCA_948243855.1 Flueggea neowawraea
AAGCTATTTTCAGCAGGTGATAAATTCTGTTATGTTGTGTCAGAAATTGAAAAAGAGAATATTTGCTGGCAGATCAGATTACGTCAGAAGATCACGTTCTACGCACGTAGAACTTGTGTTACACACGTAGAACTGGGTGAGTTGGACTATGAGACAAATCTGAGATGCTCCTCGAGAATTTCAAATTTGAATATTCCTTGACACCATATGGCATAATCACGTGACAAATCAAAGGTGTAATCTTGGAGGTTTGTCTATGCCCGTAGAAGACAGTGCAATGCACAAAGAACTCAAGTATTACGACCGCAATATAAATGCTACGCACGTAGTAGTCTCCGGATTTTTGATTAAATCAACCAGTGGATACTTGGCTTCATACTATGCACGCAGAAGAGGGAAAGCAGCGCGTAGTACTCTGATACAAATGGACACTACGCACGCACTACTTGTAGTATGCATGTAGTAAGAACTGATGTCAGCAATTTTAACAAGTTGCAGCTCTCTCACAACTGATTGTTTGAGCCCCACAACGACTATTTCTCAGAGAGCAGTTATAAATAGACTTCATCAGTCCAGAAGCAAAAAAAGAACATTTTTGAGAGTGTGCCCCAAGCTTTGCAAATTTTATTCTTAACTTTCTCTCTCTAAGTGCTTTCTAATTCTTACACCACACTAAGCTTTTGTGTTGCTATTTGCTTTAAAGAGTTGGTGTGAAAATATTATTCTCGATCTGTTAAACCTTGTGTAATCAAGCTTTGGTGGTAAAGCTTGTGGGTAGAATATGTTTGCTTGTTTGTTACCTTTGAAAAACAAGTGGGTATTGGTTTTCTTGTTGAGCCAGCTAAAAACAAGGGATTGTAAAAGTTGTCTTGTGAACCTAAAAATTAAGTGGTTGTAACGATTTGCCTCCACCTGCAAGTGATGAAGATTTAGTGGATTGAAATTCTATAGTTGAGGCTAGAGGAGTGGACGTAGGTCAAAAAGGACCGAACCACTATAAACCGTGGATTTGTTTTCTCTATCCCTTACTATTTTTCATTTCAGTTTCTGAGTTTGTGTGTTGGATTGAGCTATTAATTTCTATTTTCAAAATATTGCAAAAAATTTTAAAAAGTTTTTATACTAGTAAGAAATCCAATTCATCCCCTTATTGGATAGCCATATTGGGATTACAACATGGCAACGGAAACAACAAAAAAATCCATCCTAAAATTCCACCAAGGATCCATGCACATCAACATACATGATTAGGGTTAGGATTTTTACCTTAAAATCAAAGCTTGATTGAATGAATGAATGGAGTGTTGATGTAGATTTTAGTATAAACTCGAAACCCTTTATCAACTACGTTGCCTTTGCTCGAACATAACCAATGGTATCCACACAAATGAAACTATTTTGGATTGGTAGAGTGTACTAGCATTTAGAATCTCTATTCTAATTCTCACAAATAATTTTCTCTTTTTGTTTGTGACACACACACATTAAGAAGGATAGAATGAGGGTGGGGGTTGGGGCCTTGATGCCACCATTTTCTTCATTCATTGAATTGTTTGTAAAGATATGATGTAGGTTGAGTTGGAAAGTAGCCAAAATAATTTTTTAAAAATAAAAATATTAAAAAAATATAGTTGTTGCAAACACAACAAATGTTGAAAAATGTTTGCGATTGCAATGTAAATTTTATTTTAAATTCAATTAAAAAAGTGGTTGACATATGTAGGATCCTTGTCATTAGTAGACCCTGCACTACAAGTCGGTTGGTGTAGATAAATAGACCGATGGGATTGTACTCTTCGAAGTAGAAAAGTATGCTATGAGTGTGGCTCTATGAGCTCTTATTTGAGTTGCACTACTCATGGCTAAAGGTATCTTTACTTAATCTCTTAAAGAGGTTGATGAGTTTGTCACATTAACAATTCACTAACTCCTTACTTGTTATACTATCTTTATCAAATGGTTAACCTCTCATTATACTCTATTATGATACTCACAATCACTTCACTCAATAGTGGATCCATGTGGGGTCTGTCGATCCCACTGGCAGCCGGGGGTACCATGTACCCCCCACCTTCGACCCCATCGCCACCTGATAGTCGTGTAATTTGTTAATTGTTAGGTTTTTAGATTGAATTAGTTGGATTGTTGAGTTGTTAAGAATTGACAGGTGTTGAGAATTGTCAATTGTTGGATTGTTGACTTGTTCAGAATTGTGAATTGTTTTTTTCTTGAATTTTAATTGGGTCTTAAACATTTATTTGATAAGTTTGTAATTTCTTGTTGTTATGTATAAGTTTGCAAACTTTCTTGCTCTAGGTGAAGAAAACATAATTTGGTGTTGTATTCACATAGTTTGGTTGTTGTATTCACATAATTTGATTATACAATGTTTTATTGAGGTTTTATTCTTATCAAGCTCTCTGAATATTGTTTGTTTCTATGTTTATGTTTCCATAATAGACCATGTCCAATTCATTTTTTTTACCCTCCTAGACATTTTGCTCATAATTTTTTGTTAAGTTTAGATTCAATTTAATTGGATTGTTGAAAAACTTGATTTATAATGTTCTTGCTCTTGGTTTTGTTTTTGAATTGACTTGAGTTGCATTTATTTGATTGAGATTTCAGATTTGTTGAATTGACAAGAATTGCATTTATTTGGAAGGACTGAAAAACATTGTTTCAACTGTTGAATTTATTTGTTCTGTGCCTGTAAGTTTGCTCTTTTAGCTCTTTCCCCCCCTAATTTTAGTTAATTACTGTTTATTAATTGTTAGTTTTTTAGGTTGAATGAGTTGGATGGATTGTTAATAGAGTGAACTAGGTTTGTGAATTGGTTATTAGGTAAATGTTTGAGACTTGTTGTATTTTAATGTAATTTTTCTCTACTTTATATATATCGGTTGCAAAAAATATCATTTTAGTAAATGCTAGTCCGACCCCATGTTCGAGATTTTTTGAATCCGCCATTGACTTCACTCAATATTCAATTTATTTACAATATACAAATAATAATAAATATATTTATTTTACATAAATATTTTGTAAGTTAATATTTGGGTTAAAAATAATATATAAAATATGTATATCATAAAAATTATTTAATTGAATTTTAAAAAATAATATATTTTTAAAAAAAATAAAAGATAGATAGGATAAATATTTAAATTAAAAAATATATTTATTAATGAGAAGATATTCGAATTAACTAAATAAAAATAAATTATGTATAATAATAAATTACATAAATAATCCATTAGTAGCTTTAAAAAATACATTACACAACTTAAGAAATTATATAAATAATGAAAAACATGAAAATATATTAATTTCTATCTCGATTTTTTCCAAAATGATTCTAAATATGTTCGCCTAAGTTCGATTGAAGACGATGATGCACTTTTAATCATGTAGTTCCGCGTTTTTTTGTATGTATTGTTAAAATCAGAAAAAACGAAAAGAAAAAGAAGGTAACAGTAAAATAAAAACAGAAAAGAAAGAACGCAGTTAAAAAAAAAAGAAAAAAACGAAATACAAAAAAAATTAGTTTAAGCAGGTAATGCGCTTCATGTTGTTCTCCTTAAAGTTGGCATCATCCACGTGGGCCATAAAGTTGGACAATAATCCTACAGTAGGGTTGCCCAAAGTAACTTTCTTGGAAGTATCTACCACGGTAAATAGGCAATGCGATGACAATTTATAAAAGATGAGCTAATACTTATTACTCCACAAAAAAAAAAGATAAAAGATCAAACGTCAAACATATCAAAATCACAAAACGCAAGATCAAATAAAAATATAGGCGTTTTGGCACTTCATCAAACGGCAGTCAGTAAGTTGGTGCAATTTGTTTTTTATTGGGAAGTTAGGCAATTTTGGAAAAAAGTAGGGAAAGATTGCCAACGATTCATCGATTAGTTGTGACTAATTTGACCAATGAACTTACAATTTATTAATATTAGAGTCAACTCTAAGATTAAAAAATCGAGAATTTAATCGTCGGAGACATATCAAAATAATGTGACAAGATGTCTAGCTTTAGATCAGCGGGACCTATGATTAATTTTCACGACGCTGGCAGAAAGATGAAGAAGACATTGAATAGTAAGAAGTAAATGGCAGCAAGTATCAATGCAATCATCAAGCAACGATGAAAACATTGGCGCTCCATCACTGTCTTGTAGATAATTTGTTTTATAGCAAGATAGAGTGTTTAGGGTAAAAAAAACAAATTCTTTTTTACAAATTGTTTTATAGTGTGTTCAGGGTAAAAATTGTTTTTTTTTCCTTTTTCTCTTGAGAGTGTTCAAAGATATTAACTTTTTTTTTATAAAATATAACATCAATTTAATATAATCAACCTCGTACATACTGCTTGAATCACGCCTCTAGATCGTGGGTGTGGTCCTTTTACTACTAAGACAACTAAAACATGGACAACAATATTGATTTTGATTGAGCTTGGCACTTGGCTGGAGCGAAACCAATAGACAAGGCAGAATATCAGAACCTGCTACCTAATTGCCTCTCTTATTAAAGTGTAAAAAATAGAAAAGCAAAATAATGCCGTGGTCGTTGGTTCCACGTTATTGTCTCCTTGGCCCTTTCGAAGTGTCCAAATGGAGGGGTTGTTGTTAATAATTGAAAAACATAAATTTAGAACAAGATAATAAAATCAAAGACTTAGAACTTGACTGGTTGAATTACAAATATCAATGGCTGAAATTTCGTCTGTGCAACATCAAAGAGAAGAGAGACGAAAAACATAAGCTTATTCGATGACTTCCTGCACATACAAAGATGCCACTGCATCCATAAAAGCTCGAGTCGAAGATCTCCTTGCAAGGATGACTTTGAAAGAGAAAGTTGCTCAGATGGCTCAAGTCAATAAATCTGCTGCCACTCCTTTCTACCTTAAAGAGCTCGGCGTTGGTAGGTACCATTTTAACTTCACTCAGTGTTTTTTCTTTACGTTTATTTAATTTTCTCTTATTGAAATTGAATATGCGATCTTTCATCTCTGAATTTGCGAGGGTATTTTGGTTATAATTTGACACACTATCAAAGTACTTTTATGGCACAAATGCACCAATCATCTCTTTTATTTTTTAAATATGAAGGAATCGTATACCGGTTAACTAATAAACATTATAATAAATAGGTTCGACTTATTAACCTCGATTCCAGCAGAAACTAGCAGCGGAGCAGGACCAGTTCTATGTTGGTTCGAGCAAACCACGGTTGAAATGTCAACGGGAATACCCGACTGTTTCGCAATCTAGATGTCATACGTGATCTGTGCAGGACTCAGGATAAGAGGCTGAAACCTCTCTTTCTCTCGATTGAGAGCTCTCTCTCTTCCTCTCTTTGGAGGTGTGTTAGAGTGAATGAATAAGAGAAAGGAGCAAAGCTCCTTATATAAGCCTCAAACAGGTTAACAGACCTAATGAGCTTAACGGGCTCATTTCATCCCTAACTCAATTGGACTTGCCAATTAGTCTCGGTTCATCGTCTCGATTCACACATTGACTAACAGAGTTTGCTTCTCCTCAATTGGGCTTTCAATTGGTCTCGTTCCACGGTCTCAGTTCACACCTCGACCGACTGAGTTCGGTTCACCCGTCATGGGCGGACCGCTTTTTCCAACATCTCCCACTCGCACATGATCCAACAACATGTTATCTTAGGCGCCCAAAAATGACTTCAACTCACATACTCATCACCATTAATCACCTTCAAACATTCAATCATCCTGTCGACACTCCAATCATTCAAGATCAAATCGACATCAACTAAACACCAAAAATTTTGACAAATTAGCACCATCAACACCTTCAAACATCAATTCATTATCCCAAACTCATCAATAGATTATCCCAAACAGTCAAGAATCTAGTCGAAGCTGAACAAAAAACTATCGGCGATTATGTCGGAATCAACAAGGTATTACAATTTGTCTTAATGAGTGGGCTAAGTAGTCCAACTTGAGCCAATGGTCTGAGTTCATATCACACTAAAATAATTAGGCTCGGTCCCAATTATAACGTAACCACTAAGATAAGATTTTGATTTAACAAAAATCTTCTCTTTTTCTTTGACAAGAAAATCTTCTTTTGTTTGAAGGCGAAGTAGTGTAGAGTAACGTTTAATAGTCATTACAATGAACAACTAGAAAAACCTCCTCAAACCACAAACTTTATGAGTTGATAATTGGTAAAAAAGAAAAAAAGAATTTTTCTTTCCAAAGTTGGGTGAAAAGGTTTGTCGAAACCTCCAAACCCAAACAAGTTAGAGATTTCCAAACCTCCACAAACCTTCATCTAAACAACCCGTGAATTAATTCGGTTTAGTTTGGCTTAAAGTGTTTAGGCCGGACCTGGTTTTATAACAATCCTCATTCTATAAGAGCATCCTCAATTTCTATTAACACATTACTGTTACATCAATTTTTTATTAAACTTTCTCTTATTAGACTTTTTCACTCTAATAGTTTAAATTATCATTCGACTCTCATATGAGACTCATTATCACTCCACTTTTCATTCAATTTTCTTTAACAATATATACTACATAAAATACATTTTCCTACAAAAATAAATAATTTTTTTTAATTAGTGAAAAATGATATATTTTTTTAAAAATGAATTACACAAATAATAAAATAACATAAAAAGTAAATTACATGCAAACAATTAAATTAACACTAGAAAAAATAAAATAACATTAAGAAAATTATACTAAAAACTAATAATTTGTATTTAAAAATTAAAATTGCATTTAACGGCTAATTTGATTCAACAAATTAAATAATTTATATGAAACTTTTCATCTATAATTATAATAAAATATTTTATTAACACTATATTATGAAAATAAAAAATAAATTAAATTTACAAAATTAGAGTAAAAAAAAATTGGAAAAAAATAAAAAATTGTGCTGAACGGTTCAAGCAGACCAATGTAACCGGCCATTGTACCTGCAATAGGGATGCCTGTGTTCCACCAAATTTTAGAACTCTCGTCGTTAGTGATTATTACACCATTTTTCTGCAAATTTTGTGCTGCCAAGCTGTAATGAGGCGTAGGCAACATATCATCACTAGAATCCCGTCCATTCCCAATGCCAACATTACTATAATCTAATTTCATTAATCTCATCCTCGAATTTACTTGAGTTATTTTATGGTCCGGATATGGAGTTTGAAGAAAAAGAGAATGAACGCAATGTAATATCAGTCAAAGAGTGTCCAATTGGTATTTTGTTGCTTGTACTTGTATTCACTTATGTAACATTCTTTGAGACATTTTGTCATAAACTTGGTGGACATTGTGTGCTGTTGCAGGAAGCGTACTGAGCAGTGGACCAATTCCACCCATCAAGAGAGCAGTTTCATCTGACTGGGCAGACATGGTTGATGGCCTTCAAAAGTTGGCTCTTGAGTCCAGGCTTGGTATACCCATTTTATATGGGATTGATGCTATTCATGGTAACAATGCTGTCCACGATGCCACCATTTTCCCTCACAATATTGGCCTTGGAGCCACTAGGTAAGCATTTTCTTCTATTGCCTTCTGATCTGTTTGCATAGTGGTAGAGTCGTTGTTTTGTGTAAAATCTGTGTTTGTAATGTGTAGAGATGCGGATTTGGTAAAAAGGATAGGTGTAGCAACAGCTCTTGAAGTCAGGGCAAGTGGTATTCATTTTGCATTTGCTCCTTGTGTGGCTGTAAGTTGTTTTAAATCCTTTTTACCATTCAGGATTATAGACAATGTTATCGGTTATTTTGTTGTAGAGACAACCCATACGGTAATAAATATTGCAGGTCATTGCTTCTGCAAATTTCTCATCTCTGTTTTTCAGTTTTCGAGAAAACAAAGTTGGACTTTCTGAAACAAATGCACCTTAAAGAATTCAAGTTTATTCAAACCTCTTGATATAAATTTGAAGTAGTTATCTTAACCAATTTATCATTTTCCAAGTTTTTGATGGAATTAAAAATATTAAAGTCTATTAGGAGGGAGAGTGAAAATAATTGTTTCATCTCATGCAGTATGCATCTTTGACCATATCAGTTCTACTGAATATGTCATGGAAGTATTTGTTGCGTGAATTAGTGTGGACAAATGCAATGTACTATTTTCGG
This sequence comes from Flueggea neowawraea, assembly GCA_948243855.1. Lineage (NCBI taxonomy): Eukaryota > Viridiplantae > Streptophyta > Magnoliopsida > Malpighiales > Phyllanthaceae > Flueggea > Flueggea neowawraea. The sequence goes on from CAODLS010349082.1 coordinate 8,145, forward strand.
GAAAAAAGCAATGCAACAAAGCATTAGGCACTTCAGAATCCAATGTAAGGATTGGTTGAAATAATACCAAATGGTTTCAAATATCTGAAGCAATGCATCCAGCGATACAGTGGATTACCATAAATGGACTTAAAACATTATTCAGCTTGTAAGGTTGGCTCCTTTTTGTTTACCATTTTGTTGTCCACTTGAAAGCTTTCGTGTCGCTGTTACTGGGCTGATGAAATCTGTGATTCTCACAGATAAAATAGAACCTGCCTTATCCTAGTATGTTGATGTGTTAATTTGGAAATTTGTTAAAATGGTTAAAGTTGGTGGGTAATAGGAGCATAAATTCTGCTTCCGTGTTGCATTGACAGAATTTTGTAGCAGATCATTTGAAGTGATTATGCTTACCTTAGTGGGTAGCAACAATCTATTTATCACAAATTAAACAAAACTATAAGTTAAGTTGTTTTAATGTTCGCTGATAGGTAAGCAAAGATCCTCGCTGGGGAAGATGTTATGAGAGTTATGGTGAAGATACTGACATAGTTAGGCAGATGACCACCATTGTTGTGGGCTTGCAGGGACAACCTCCGGAAGGGCACCAGCATGGTTACCCTTTTGTAGCTGGAAGGTAGAGAGAGTTAGCATCAAACATCATTCTTCCCTCATTCACATAACAGTTACACCTATTTTCCCTTGAGAAAAATAGTATGGGAATTTATTATATTGGAACAATATGTTTTGCACATGGAAATGGACATATTCTTCCCTGATAACAAGACTTACGATTTTTTGGTACACCTTTACCACTATCTTTCAAGAAAATGGAGTTTTCTTGAAAGATAGTGGTAAAATTGTACTATTTTCTAAATAATTATATTTTATCGTCTACAAGTTGGGCTTACTATTTTCTTGGTGACGTCCACATTCCAATAGGAGTTCTAATTTCAAATTTTTTAGTGTCCAATCAACTTCATGTTAAATTTTTTTTTACTCATCCTAGGAAATAGGTTCTGAGGAAAGAATTTCACGCCTATGCTTGACGTGAAGATTTGACTAATGTATCATTAATTGCTAGATAAATGTAATCTTTGCTAATTGCTGTTGGTTACATTTTGTATTCCAGAAAAAATGTTGTCGCCTGTGCTAAGCATTTTGTCGGAGATGGCGGCACTGAAAGTGGTTTTGATGCTGGAAATACCTTATCATCATATGAAGATCTGGAAGATATCCACATGGCTTCCTATGTAGATTGTATTAAACAAGGTATTGCCACTATTATGGTGTCCTATTCTAGTTGGAATGGCCAGAAACTGCACTCTCACCATTTTCTCTTGACTGAAGTCTTGAAAGGTAAGTTAGGTTTTAAGGTAAGGACTATAAATTATGTTTATTTCAGAAATTTTCACTGTGACCAGAATCATGTCTTGTTATAAAAATGCAGTACTGTGATTGGCCATACAATTGTAGTAAAGATCTAGAAAATATTTTTAAATATATGTCTTCTAACTATTTTCTACTCGAAAATCAATAATCATATTTTTGACCATGACTTGAAAAACAATTAGGCCATTTATAATGATGTTCCACACAATTTTTTCATCTGGACTGCATTATTATCTGTTTTTTTTTGTTTTCTTTTTCAGTTTCTATATTGTCCACTTTTCGAGGCCATTGGTTGATGGGCAATACTGAGCTATTTTATTGAAAAACATGCCTTCATTTGTTCTTTACCAAATCTTTTACATGTCTGCCTATGGAAATAAAAGATATATCTGTATTTTCTTGTAGGGTATGGTGATTTCTGACTGGGAAGGAATAAGTAAACTTAGTGAGCCACGTGGCTCGAACTATCAACAATGTGTTTGCTCTGCTATCAATGCTGGCATTGACATGGTAGCGCCTGATTTCCATTCCAAAAGTCCTGGTAATTAGGTTCAATTTCGTTGATTAAAAATCCTTTGTTCTTCTGTTGAGAAAAATTCATAGGTGATGGTGGGTAGACAACATGAAGATTTTTTCAAAGACCTGGTATTTCTAGTAGAATCTGGACAGATACCAATGTCGAGGATAGATGACGCTGTTGAAAGAATACTCAGAGTGAAATTCATTGCTGGTCTTTTTGAATACCCCTTCGCCGATAGATCTATGCTGGATAAAGTTGGTTGCAAGGTAGATATTCAGAATTTCAAGTCAACCATTGTATCCAATACAATTTTTTTTTTTTACTAGTTGATTTGGTCATTGCTTGAAATACATTTTTATGTGTTGATTTTTCTCCAGTTGCATAGAGACCTAGCACGTGAAGCAGTTCGTAAGTCTCTAGTTCTCCTAAAAAATGGCAAGGATCCGATGAAACCTTTACTTCCATTATCTAAAAACGCCACTAGAATTCTTCTTGCTGGGACACATGCTGATGATCTTGGATATCAGTGTGGAGGATGGACTATTGCTTGGCAAGGACTTCCTGGCAAAATTACCAGTGGTATGAAATTATGAAGCTTTACATCCAACAATATTTGTGTGCAAGTGCCTGTGTCCTATAGCCTGGTTTAGATTTCAGTAATTTTGTTGTTTGGAATGTGCACTTAACAGTTTACGGATATAATTTAACATAGAGTATGTTTTTGTCTAGGAGTCACTGTCACAAATTATTGTTGTATAATAACCTTTGACTGGAGATTAGTACATACAAGTGCTTAACTGATAAGATCTTTCATTTTCAGTGCTTGTGGATTGGGTTCTTCCAATCTTTTTCAACTCTTTGGTATGCGTAATTTTTTATGATGTTTGGTCGTATTCAAATATGAGTGAATAATCTTTGAACCTAACTTTGCAGTCATAATGAGCTAGGCTTGAGCTGTACTACAATTATAGCATGATGGTTTGGTTACATGTTATTCACTTTTTCTGGGTTGTGGCTGAGTACATTAATGGAGAATTTTCATATCTTTCCGTGGTTAAAATCACAATTCATATATCCATTGCCATGAAACCTTGCTGCCTAACAAGGTGAAATTAAAATTATTTCTGAATTTTATTGCTATTAGAAAATTTGAAAATACAACTTTTTCTGTATTATCAGACTGCTGTGATAAAATTGAGTTGCATGACATTTCATTCATCCTATATTTTTTTCAGGGACAACCATTCAAGATGCTGTCAAGAAGGCAGTGGATGAGCAAACAGTAGCAGTTTGTGAGAAATATCCAACGGCAGAGTTCTTGAGAAGAGAAGACTTTTCTTACGCCATTGTTGTTGTTGGTGAAGGTCCATACGCAGAAAGAATGGGAGACAACGTTGAGCTTGTGATACCGTTTGACGGGACCGATTTAATAAGTTCTGTAGCTGATGCATTGCCTACACTAGTAATCTTGATATCAGGAAGACCATTAGTTCTAGAAGAATGGCTTGTGGAAAAGATAGATGCTCTTGTCGCTGCTTGGTTGCCTGGAACTGAAGGAGATGGAATAACAGATGTTATTTTCGGAGATTATGACTTTCATGGCCGATTGCCAGTAACGTGGTTCCGAAGCATTGAACAGTTGCAGCTGAATTCGAAAGGTAAAGTTGTCAATCCTTTGTTTCCCCTTGGTTTTGGATTGGCGTACGATAAGGAGAAATGTTAATTCAATAAGTTCGTCGAACTTAATAAAATGGGAAACGGTTCTTAGCAGCTTATTGAATTGACCTTTCTCCTTATTGTACGTCAATCCAAAACCAAAGGGAAACAAAGGAATTGTCAATTTATTTGCTCCCACTGGATTCAAACCGTCTCTTTTAGTGAGAGTTCGACTCTAATACCAATGAGTTATAAGTATATCGGTGTTTCTTAAAAGAAATTGTGAGGAAAACAATTAATTTATCGAACTTAATTCTGTAAATTTCCTTGTGTGCCTTGAATTAGTATAATTTGTTTTGTTTTAGACCAAAAACGAACTGCAATTTTAATGATTTCAGTAAACTAAAATGTAAAAGATTTATTAATACAACAACACAAGCTACATGCAGTTGACATTATCCATAACTCCAAATCGTTTATCATGTAAGAACATTTTCAATGCTCTCTTTAAAATCTAAATTTTTTTTATTTTTAAAGAGTCAACACAAAAAAATAAAGTTTTAATGTACTTTATATTTTAAATTTAGATTATAGAGTGATTTTGACTCTTCAAATTTAAATAACCAAACATTCTTTATCTTTTATGTTATTAATAATATTCAAATTTCTATAACATTTCTATCACTCTTCTTATTTCTTATTTATTTTTTCTATCATTTTTATTCTACTTCTAAAAGAAAAATATTTAATTGTAGAGAACACCATTGAAAAAAAAATTATTTTCACTCTTTATACTTAAATATGCTCTTTATTTATACAAAAAATACATTAAAAAAATAATAGCATTGAAGATGCTTTAAACAAAATAATTGATTTCGTAGAATTAGTTCTAACACTCTTGGCCAAACAAAACCCCAAAAAAAGAGTACAAGAAAAAAGAATGGTAAATAGTAGTAATTAAATCTCCATCAAAAGAATAGTGAGGCCAAAAAAAAAAACTGAACAGGTATTCCATTAATTAATTATATTTTGAATCAATCAACATTCACACACTAAACCTCCAATCCAGCAGTGTATCTAACTCCTGTTGAAGGCAACCACAAGTTTCCTTCGATGAACTGAGCCACAGTGAAATTATTAGCCTGAGAAGAGGTGTTTAAAAGATGGTATCCAGGCCATTTTACCCTCTTGCCAATTGAAGCTCCTGGTCCAGAATTCATGTATTCACCATAGTACAAAGTATCCAAATACTGCTCACCGTTCCACTCCAGCCATCCCTCTGGTCTTATTGCATTGCTCATGTAGGATTGCATTATTATGGTTCTCGAAAAGTTCTTCCGGGGTCTACCCAGGTACGTGTACGTGGAGTTCGCGTACGGGAGCAGATCAATGTCTGCCGTGATGTTGCAGAACTGGATGGAGTATCCAGTTGGCTGACTCGGGTCCTTGCGGCCCTGAGCTGTGATGGTGTTCTTCTGGTTTGGCAGGCCTTTCCTGGCGAAAAGCCGGCAGTTCTGAAACACCGCAGTTGCGTCGCCGAAAATGAAATCTTCTGTCCCGCTGATTGTGCATTCGCGGTAGAATTGACGCATTGTGTGAGTGTAGAGTGAATCTTGGTAGCCCCTGATGCCACACCGATAAAACACTGATAGATCCGAATCCGATCGGAGAGCAACTGCTTGGTGCTTTGCTGGTCCTGCTGTGTTCTCAAAAGTAATGTCTCTAGCTATGAATCCTCTTCCATAACAGCTGTGGACAATAACATTTTCATCAGACTTGATTACATATATTCTTGAAAGAAAAGGACATATTTACAGGGGATGGCTCTGGTTATTCCAGTTACTCTACATCCTCATCATTTATTGATTTTGAATTTGACTGTGAAGATTATATTCAAAATATTAAATTTCATCAACCATTAGATTTAAAAACGATGGTAAGTGTTAAGAGTAAGTTTAGATTAAGTTGAGCCCTCCCACATATTTACATACATTTGTTTCACTGATATGGTAATGATATCTCAAATCTGTAACACCACATGTAACAGCTAAAAATTAAATTAGATCATGGGTCTTTTTCAAACAGAAAAAAAAAAATCAGGTACTTGCCTACATTTGTCAAACCTTGTGCTTCCTTTTTTATGAAAAAATAAATTAAATTCTCTCCTTTTTCTCAATTTCTTTCTTTTTCACTATTTTCACTATTGATAAAGATGATAAAGATTGAAGAAGGGTCTTATTTGTTCATGTGTGTCGGCGGTCTCTCCAGCTTTGGTTGATTTGCTTCGCACGTTTACAGAATCAAAAGCGGAGAGGGAAGGTCTTGTAAGCTTAAGCCACTGTCGACTTTATCTTTCTTTTTTTTCCCCCTTTTAACAAAGCGCTCTCACTAATAATCTAACATCCGATTTTTATGTGATTTTATATTAAATATTTTATTTATGTAATATTTTTATCAATAAATTTTATTAAAAAATATTTTAAAGTTCTTTAAAAAATTAAAAATTTGAATGCATAAATTAGTTTTTTAGTTGAATTAATTACCTTTATTAGTAATTTATTTATGTTAAAGATAGATTGAGCCTATAAATCGGGATGGATAAAGTTTTTTTTTGAAGCAGGATGGAGAAAGTTTATTCAACCATATTTAATATTTTAAGTTCGAAAATTGTGTCAATCTTGTAATTTGTAAAAATGAGGAAAATTAGTATAGTCAATCCACTAACTAAATGGACTGATTTAGACCAAATAATTTTTTTTTGACAATAAATTTAGACCAAATAATTATGTCTCTTAGATTATTACATTAAATATAAGTCATTAAATGGTGCTGCATAAACCTTGCGCATATAATAATTTAGTTTCAAATTAGTTTAACTAAACTTATTAGAATAAGAAAATGTTATGAATGATATATACCAGAGGAAAAACTTAATAGATATGCCGACTTATTTTAATAATATAGTATTTAATGTAATAACAAATGTTCTTAATACCTTAGAGCATCTCCAATGTTCTCTTTAAAAGTCAAAAAAAATTTAAAATAAAGAATAAATTTAAAAAATGGTGATTTAATGGGCTCTTTATATTTTAAATATAAAGTAGAAAGTGAATATGACTAGTTACTTCTAAAGAGTTAAGTTTCACACTTTGTGCAAATTTCAATACAAATTGAAACTTCCTATTAGTCAATTCTATATTTATATATAATTCTTAATCTACTTTACAAATAAAACATTAAAATTTAAAGAGTATCATTGGAGATTATTTTTATTTTCACTCTTTTAAAATTTAAGATGCTCTTTATAAATGTAAAACATATCCTTTAAAATAAAGAGCACCATTGAAGATGCTCTTACATGTGATTTAGTACTCTAAAAACATTAAAGTACTAAATTTTCATAATTCTGCATCATTAAAGGTTTATGACTATTTTAATTTTCAATTTTGAATAAGTAGTACTATAAACCCATTCATGATACTAAATTATTTAGTACTCTCAATGAATTTATAATACTAAATCCCATAATTTCATGTCATAAAAAAATTTGTACTACATTTGATTTTAGTTTGAGCATTTAGTAATATAAATCCATTCATGATATTAAATCATTTAGTACTCTCAAATAATTTATAATACTAAAACTTTATAATTTCATATTATATAAAATTTAGTACTATGTTTAATTTGAGTTTGAACATTTAATACTATAAACTCATTTGTGATACTAAATCAATGAATTTGTAGTACTAAGATCTCATCATTTTGTATCATATTAAATTTAGTACTATATTTGATTTGAGTTTGAACATTTAGTATTATGAACTTTTTCATGATACTAAATCATTTAGTACTCTTGATAAACTTGTAGTACTAAAATCTTTTAATTTTGCATCTTCAATAATTTAGTACTACAATTGATTTTCGTCTAACCATTTAAGGATATGGACCTATTCATGATACAAAATAAAATTTTTATATGAATAAGGTGTATACAACAATCAGATTTTATTTTTTTGATCCAATAGCTCTTATCATCTATTTAAGTCAGTCCACCTAGATGGTGAACTGCATGTATCATGTACCAAAAACTAGTGTCTAATAGATTATCGGATAGGTATTCATTAGTTTATTATTGAATTATCAAAATCTTAAAATTGTTATATTTGATTAACGGATTTGAATGCTTAGGATCACTTTAGAGAGAATAAAAATACATTAATTAAGGCTAATCAGCTATATATTAGAAAGCAAACCAGCGTGTAAAACTTGTGAGCTGGATATGCTCCTAGTCTTTTATAAATTAGGCACATTTTGACTACCAAAAACGAGTACATATAGTAAGGTATTTTAATTTGGTATCTCATTCTCATATTTCGTGTTAGATGTAGATGATTCTTTTTATGATAACCCATTTGAGCCATGAAGTCAATAGTTTTCTGGAATTTTTTTTAATAAATCATTTTATTTGTCTTCATTAGACTCTTCAATTCTGAAATTGAGTCTAATACGAATGACAATTATTCTGAACTTTTACTGCTAAGGGACCACAGGGGTACGTATGAAGAAAAATTGGTAAAAGAGAGTGTTGAATGCCATGCATATGTCTTCTTGCCTCCAATTTCTTTTCACGAGAAGGATGGTAAGCGGTTGTACTGTAATCAATGGCTTCCGTTTTTAGCTATGTTTCTGCACGTTGTAGACTACCATGTTGTAAGCATATTTAGAACCATCGCAATCATGCAACAGTAGAGATCGCCATTTTTTACAAAATATGATTACACAACACAATATAATATGTTCTAAAAAATTTTGAATTTGAGAGTGCTGCTATTTGGATAAAATTTATCACGATAAAAAGCACTTTCAAGTATAAAATATCTATAATACCCTAAAAAGATTAAAACAAGAATTCAAATTTAATAATAAAATAATTTATATTATCAAAATAAATTGGTCAAATTTTATAAAAAATTATAGCATCAATAAATATTGAAAACCACTTTTCAATACAATGGAAGACTTAATTTATTTGTGCTAATAATGTTTCACATGCATAGGAAACTTTATCCGTAATTATATTGAATACCAAAATAAAGTACTGAGGAAGTCATTAACGTGACACCAAAAACCAGTATCGGCAAAATCACCAAACTATATCTAATAGTTGTCTATGCATGTGACAAGCAGTAGTGGACAAAGAACAGTAGTGGACATTTTGAGTGTTAAACTTGTTACGCAATACCACATAGTTTCGGCTGAAACTATATAGTATTGACTTTATAAGTTTATATTGATTTTTTGAAAAAAAAATATATTCAATATTTTTAAAATGATAAAATGCGTTTTTGGGTTTTATATGTTTATTTATTTTTTACTTGAATTACAAATATTGCTTTTGGTCTTTATATCAATTTGTTTTTTTAGTTTAATAATTTCTTTTATTATTATTTGTCTTATTGATAAAATATAGTATACTACTATACTTAAAATATTGTGCATAATAATTTTTTTTATAAAACATAAATTTAAAACAATTTTTAATAATAATGCAAGTATAAATAAAATAATCACATCTAATAAAAAACTATATAATCGATATTAATACTATATTGGTTTAATGTATTCAAGCACATTCTAAATATGAAAAAAATAATAATCTTGATTTATTGTGTTTCAAGAAACAATAGCATTTAGTGTACACCTTTGAACATCCATATACACATTTAAACACTTTTGTACACATATCAACACTTTTGAACACCCATGTATACATTTTAACACCCATATACACCTATGAACATCTTTGTACACCTATGAATACCTTTGTATACCTATGAACACCTATATACACCTTTGAAAACATTTGAACACTTATGAACAACCATAAACACTTTTGAACACCTATATACATCTTTGTACACCTATGAATACCTTTTAACACTTATGTACGCCTTTGTACATCTTTGAACACCTATGAATATCTTTGTACACCTTTGAACACCTTTCGTACACTTTTGAACACTTATGTACATCTTTGAACACCTATCTACATCTTTGAACATCTATGTATACCTATGAACACTTTTGTAGACCTTTGAACACCTTTGTACACGTTTGGACACATATGTACATCTTTGTACAACTATGAAGACCTTTGGACACCTATGTGCACCTATGAAAACCTAGGTACACCTTTGAACACCTATGAACACTTGTGTGCACCTATGAACATCTATCTATACTTATGAACATCTTTGAACACCTATACAGACCTATAGACACCTTTGAACATCTTTGTACACCTATGTACACCTTTTAACACCTATGTACGCCTTTTAACACCTATAAATACCTTTGAACACCTATGTAATGAACACCTTTGAACACCTATGTATAACTATGAACACCTATGTACAACTATGTACACCTATGAAGACCTATATACGACTATGTATACCTATGTACACCTTTGAACAACCATGAATACTTTTGAATACCTATAAAAATCTTTGTACACTTTTGTACACCTATGAACACTTTTGAGCATTTATGTACACCTTTGAACAACTATCAAATTGGTCCTAATCACTAACTTATTTCACTAGTTAAATATAATTAGTTTATATTTGAATACATCAATTCATTGTATTTTTTAATATAACTAGTGAAATAAATTGGTCCCAATCATTGATTTAGAGAAATAATAGCATAATTTTATTACACAAAAACAATTCACCAAATACTTCTAAAATGACATATAATTTCAATAGTTATTAATTACTTACCACTATTTACAAGAT
>CAODLS010349103.1:0-11644 GCA_948243855.1 Flueggea neowawraea
CTAAACACCTCCTACAATATCTCCATGAATCTAGCCAACATCAAGTGAGATATCCTATCTTGTAGGAAGATATTCTAAATCCTTTTGGAACTCATTATGGACGACCAAAACCACTTTATTGGAAGAAAATTAAACTCATTCTTACATTAGGAATGGTCTTAATTAACCCTAATTAACTTGGGCTTAATGGGCTTTGGATTTCCTCCCATTAAACAAGTATAAGCGCAATATTTGCAAGCCCATTGCAACATATATCCAAGTCTAACAAGGATTTGTATTGTATTCAATTATCAATTAATTAAATAAATATGGAGAATCCTAATTTAATTAGGACTCATCCCGAGATGTCCTTAATCAATTTAGAACTACTCACTATTGCGCTCTAAACCCTTAATACCGACACAAATTAGTCGAACTAGTTTTGTCGTTTCTCAAATCCTATTCATAATAAGAATCCAACCTCAACTAGGAATCCTAATTGCATTAGGACACTCGATATTGAGAATGATCCTAGTGTTAGAATTAGCTCTATTGAAACATAAGACGATCATTAGTTTCCATTTCAGAACTTATCCTAGTTACACTAAGACTCCCATTTCAATTAGGAATCCTAGTCAAACTAGGACTCTCATATGAAATGAGATTTTTGGGTTTCTAAATTAATTAGGTATCGTCTGAAGGTATCCTATACATTTAGGTCATCTCTTCGAGGATGTTCATCCATAAGTCAAAATATGAATCCTAGTCAAAATATGATTACTCACTTGAACATTATTCATCTCATGATTAACGTTATCCCTACAACATGTTATTGTGTGTGACCCTCTAAGCCCTCATTCACGAGGGTAGTAACCTAGGATTTGACTCCTAAACTATTTGGTAAGATTGAGCCCTATCTAGCCATCATACTCCCAAGTGAACTCGAGTTGTCGTGGAAAGACTTATGCCTTTCATGAAAGATTACCGTGTAATTTGGTCTCTTGTCATTTCATGTCTCTTCGAGTATAGGGCATGGATTGTGTCAACCCCTCACCTTGAAAGAATTCATCAATCACGAAGTTAAGAGAAACTATACCAAATTGATTCAACTTTCCAAATTGCAACCAATTAGACCATAGCCATGGATTTAAGTTGTCTTTACTTAGTTGATAGGCCCAATGAGACACTTCCCTCATATTACTAAGGGTGACAATCCTATCTTGATCACACACCATACTCAAATATTTCGTGATGCAACCCAACCTTCACCTTTTTAGCAACCTTAATAAGGTTACGTAGAATAGGATTAAAGTTAATGACTAGACATTAGCATGTCGTGGTGATCTCAAGTCAAAGGACTAGTTACACCATCTTCCACAGTTGAGAGTCTTCATTGACACTCAAGTAATTTACCATGTAGTCTCTCAACAGCGGGTCAGTCCAGCACCCACATTAACTCTTAATTGTGCGCCTACATGTTTGGTCCATATATCACATAACTGCTTTCCATGGGGAAATGGAATCAACCAAACCATGTAATAGCCTCATTGATTGTTGATGCCCAATACTTATAATCGTTGACTATGGACATTTAGATATAGTGTTCAAGTACCGATGTGTTCCCCGCCTTCCGTGGCACACAAGGTGTGAACCTACTATATCATGGACATCGTTTCATTGATCTAATCATACCAAGCAAAATTATTCTCCTATCATATTAATTAGCGAAACAAAAATATGCCTTTTTATATTTTGTTATTGTTACTTATGTGATGCCCTTAATGGTTGGCTCCTAGGGCGCCTACACTAACATGAAATATTTCCGTAAATAAACGTTTCGGTTGAACGTTTGATGTATTTGGTGAATAACATGTATGGTTGGCATATTGCCTGTTTGGGTATTTTGTTTTAATAAATATTGGCACATGTTTTCTGTAAGAATGTTTTGATATGGGGCACCTTTGTTACGAGGGTGAAACGTAAACTTTGGTATACCAAAGCAAAGACTCAGCTACGAGGGTAGGTGGTAGTACTCAGTTACCAGGGTAGGTGGTGACCGGTATGTAGCGCAACACACGCGACTATTCTCTAGTGGCGGAGTCCACGTTTGAGATATTATAGTGGCAGTGGTCCACATATGAGTTATTCAGAGGAGAAGGTCCACGTTTAACTCTTTTCAGTCATATTCAGGTCTCATATCCAATTTTTGATATTCGGTGTTATTTTTTCTTTAAAACTGTTATTATTACTTTCATACTTACATGGCAACTCTTGACATTTGAAATTTTAATAAGCTAAAAGGGTTTTTGATTTCTATTCCTAAAACTTTTGGTAAAGCTGGAAATGAGTTTTGGTACTTTGTAGCTGGAATTTCAGAGTAACTAAAGATTCTTTTTAGAGTTACCTTACGGTTAAAAGTATTAGTTTTCATAAAGGTTGAGAATGTTTTTGAAAGATTTTAAATAGTTTCATTTAATTATTCATTTCGCCGATTCGACAATTGTTTGTTGTCTTACATAGGTGCGAACGATTTCGAAATGAATTTCGAAACTATTATTCTGTATTTAGAGTATATACGTATATACACTTATATATCTACATGTGATATATTTTGAATGTTTTCAAAACAGTCCGGTGAGGCACATATGAGACGTTCTGGAGTATCTTTTCCTCACTAGGGTTCTTACCCTTTTTTTCTGTCTATTTCTCATGTTCTTATTTTCAGGTGATTTTGATTAATTGCGGTCTTTCAGCATTCATATTCAGTGAGGCACTCTGAAGTTTCAGTCAATGCCATTTTGTTCGGGCTCAATTATGTATTTTTTTAGTTGTTCCACACTGAGTAGTGGGTTATGGTTTTGTATCTGTTAAATAATGTTCAATGGTTTTACTTAAATTACTTATTTAGTATTTTGATACTATAATTATGTTTTAACTATATTTAGGAATATTATTTTCGGAAAAAACTTATCTCTGTTAAACGTTTTAATTTGACTAATAAGTCGGTTATTAATAATAATTGGATAGATGTTTATGTTCTCCGAGACTTGTGCGAGATAGGCTGGGTTTCCATAGACGATTCACCTTGTATGACGGTTATGATCTGAAAACGGGTCGTGACATACATGATGATAAAAGACCACACACCCTATATTTATCAAAATAAAGCAGTTAAATTACAAGCCATTGTTATGGATCACGTTGATTGGACAATAGATTAATAGTAAAGCGATTAAATTACAAGCCATTGTTACGGATCACGTCGATTGGACAATAAATCATTAAATTAATAGTGATAACAAAATAGAAAAATAATAAATTAGAAATAGAAAAATATGTAAATAAATTTAACTTTAAGGCTATGTTCATGAACAAAAGAAGTGCAAAATTTACTGATAGGGAAAAAATGCAAGTGATGAACATTCACAAATCCCATACCAAATAAGAAAACCGAACATAAACCACTGTATATTTCACAGATTAATCTTCAAAGTGGCCAACAAAACAAGGCCTTAATGTTTGCCTTGTTCTCTCCATCAATCAGTTAAATGTCCATGAGATGGAGAAAGGGCCACAAACTCAACCTCTCAATTTCGCTCCATACGAACTAGGTTCTTACTATTTAACATGATTCGGCTTTTAAGCCTATGTTCACGAACAAAAGACAAGCAAAATTTACTGATTGAAAAAAATGGAAGCGATGAACATTCAGAAACCCCATACCCAAACAAGAGCACTGAACATAAATCATTGTATTTCACAAAATCTATATATCTATAAGAAAGCTGAATAAGTTTATATTTTTGACATTTGTCGCTTTTTATATCCAATATTTGACATTATATTTATCTAACAAGTGATTTTATCGTAAGTAATATTTATTTTATTTATTTATTGAATATTTAAATAGAATATAATTTAAATATTTAAAATATTATGTTGATAGAAGATTTCTAAAATTTAATATGAGATTTTTTTATAATTATATAATATTTTTATATTTTTAATTTAAGATTATTTTTTATTATAATCTCTAATATTTATAAAAAATAAAAAAAATAGATTCCGAAAGTAAAATTAGTTATCTTCAAAGTGGCTTCTACTCTCCATCAATTAATATTTTTTTTTATCAAGATCAATTAAATGTTGTTAAAATGGAGAAAGAGGGTCACAACCAAACTCAACCTCTGAGTTTCGCGCCATACGAGATGAATATGGAGGGCTATATATACAACGGTCACTAGTCTTTTTGCCGACTTCAAGTCGACCGACTCAAGATTGATGAACTGCGCTTTCAACCCCATTACTAAACTCTCTCTTTACTAACGCCGATCTCTTCTACTTTCAAAGCAAAGAATAAACGGCAATCACTATTATCAAGAACACTCCCGCAGCACTCTCCACCACCGGTTTCTTCGCCGCAAAAACTCCCGGGAAAATGTAAGTGTTTTTGATTGAATTAATATGTTCGTCAAGAGTTTAATTATATTTCACTCTTGGAAATTCAGTTGGACAGGTTTATACCGAACAGAGCCGTGATGGACTTGAGCTACGCCCATTACATGGTGACAGGAGGAACGAAACGAGGAAAGGAGAGTCCGACTTGGAGTGATGAAGCTTATCAGAACCTGCTTGCTGATACCTTCAACATGAACCGTCGAATATTCTACTTTAAGAACAAGCCTCCGGTTCTTGAGGACCCCATTCCTCAATATTTACTTCCATCTTCATTTTCGTCTACTCTGCTATCCGGTCTAGACCCCGCCACATTCCTAAGGTGTGTGCAGATTTCTTCTTCTTCGTTGGTATAGTAATGTGGGCTATAATTCATTTTTGTTTTATGGAAAAAGAAATATTTGTTGGAGACTAATTTATTTTGATTTGGAATTTCATATGATGCTTTGTATGGAAGTGTCTGGTTTATAAATGTCTAAAATTGAATGTACAGAGCTCGGAGAGGAAATTGGACTGCCCGGATTTGGGGGACGATATTTACTTGAATTCGCTTGACTGGGGTAATAACAATGTGGTTGCAGTTGCTCTTGGAGACACTGTATACCTCTGGAACGCTTCAGAAGGTGCCATTTCGGAACTTCTCACCGTTAGCGGTGAAGATGGTCCTGTCACCAGTGTCAATTGGGCTCCTGATGGACGTTGTATCGCTGTTGGTTTGGACAATTCTGATGCCCATAAATGGGACTGTTATGCTACACGACTGGTTTGTACTGTCATGTTTGATACTTCTTTTTGTTTTGTTTAGGATTTTATGTAGTTGTGTTGATGATTGGTTTTTAATTTTGCAGCTAAGAACATTGAGTGGCGGGCATCGATTGCGAGTTAATTCGCTTGCCTGGAACAACCATTGTTGAAAGGTATAGAGGACACAATCAGCAAGTTTGTGGATTGAAGTGGTCAGATTCAGGCCGACAACTAGCGAGTGGAGGAAATGATAACCTTGTATTTATTTGGGACAAATTAATGGCGTCCTCCAATTCACCTACCCAATGGCTTCATAAACTTGAGGAACACACTGATACAGTGAAAGCACTTGCTTGTTGTCCATTCCAGGCCAATCTATTGAGCTCTGGTGGAGGTGAAGATGATAGATGCATAAAGTTTTGGAACACTCAAACTGGGGCTTTCTTGAATTCTTTAGATACAGGTTCTCAGGTTTGTGCTCTTATGTGGAACAAGCACGAGCCTGAATTGCTTGGCGCTCATGGGTTTCCACAGAATCAGCTCTCTCTCTCGAAGTATCCATCAATGGTAAAGATGGCAGAGCTCTATGGTCATACATCTAGGGTATTGTTTATGTCTCAGGTATATATTCTGCTGGTAAATTACAAAAAGATTTATAATTCATAACCTGAAGCTTAATTCATTGTTCTGATGTTTTTCTTGTTATGCTTTGTGCAGAGTCCGGATGGATACCAAGTAGCCACTGCAGCAGCAGCACCAGATGAAACTCTGCAGATATGGAATATGTTTGGGATACCAGAAGTGGCTAGACCTGCACCAAAAGAAAATCCTGAGCCATTATCTAATGTGTGTCAAATTCGTTGAAGATCTGGTTAACGATGAAGGATGTCAAAGGTACTCTTAAATACATGATCGAGAATCACATCCCTAGTGGCAACTTTCCTGCAAGTGAAGAGGATCGCAATAGAGATATTCTTGTACATTGGTGCCATGGAGCTCCAGGGATTGCCCTCATGCTTACTAAGGCGGATATGGTAAGATTTTATTGTCATCATAAGACAGTTATGAAAACCTTAAAATGGATTTATTGGTCATTGTGAAAAGTTCTGATGATTTTTTTTTTCTTTGTTATCCTTTTGAAGAATTGCAAGATTTTGGAAATTATTTGTCAGTGACTGGCATTTGTGAGCTCTACTGTCATTATATTTTAAATCTAATGGAAAACCTTTTAGAAGAAGTGGATTGATTGCTGTTGAGCTTACTATAGTTGTTCTTTTCTTCCAGAAGATGGGGAAAATGCAAAGAACACATGTTCCTTTTGCCAGAAACATTAGTTATGTGGCATCATTCAATGAGATATTTATTTGTAGAGTTTTTTTTTCTTTTCTAAGAGTTATTTGTAGAGTTATTATGAGAGAAATCCACATCCAGCTCAAGTTTTGATAATTGCAAGTTTAAATAGACCAATATATATAGCATTGCCATTGTTGGGAACAGCTTTGAAGTATCAAATAGAAGTTATTGATGCGCAGGTTTTTCGGGACAAAAGTTCCTGCAATGAGCCATAGATGCATCAGGGGTAGTGTGGAATGGTGGGAGCTGAAGCGAATTGGGATTTGTCATGGAATAAGTAGGAATGCATATGTGTTCCTCTCTCTTTCCCAAATCACTGCAATGTAGGGTTCTTATACAAAGCCAAAGCATTTGCTTGCTTTCTACTTGAAAAAGTGCACACTGCACAAACTTATATCAGCAGAGAGATGCATGGAGGCGATGGTCACTACTCACTATTTGAAGGGAGTGGAGGTATATGGCTTATCTTTTACTAGATTTGATTGATCCTTCTGGTGCTAGATTTCCTGCTTATGATCTCTCTCTCTCTCTCTCTCTCTCTCTCTCTCTCTCTCTCTCTCTCTCTCGTTTATCGATTCGTGCTTATGATCTCTGAACAGTTGTGAAGTCTAGATATGAATGCTGGGATACGGATGATTGAGCTAAAGGTTATATCCCGGCATGATGAATATTAAGTTAACATCCTAGTGAATAAGTATGTTTTGTATGCTGTGTTGTCATTTGTAGTGCATACCATAATGTATGTCTATATAAGTTCATCGGACAGCAAGCGTATGCTTATAAGCTATGTAAAGGACAATAAGTCAACAATATTCATCAAAAAAATAATTTCTTGTCCTTGTTTAAATGTACCAATTCTCAGTTGACTATGCATCATAAGTGCCATATTCTGACATTTTTCTTTTATAGTTTGCGTATGGTATGGAATGTAGTTTTATGGTTTCTTCAAAAGTTAGCCATCTGCAGCTGAATAGATGAAGTTACTTGAAGTCATTCTTCAAATTGAAATTTTCGGATACAAAGCTGACAACAAATTATTAAAACATTCAAAAGTCCCCAAGTTTTATTCCACGTTTACAAATGCATGCCACTTGGAGTTTGGTCATTCATGTAGGAACTCAAGAACAACACTGAGCGTGATTGTTGAGGAAGTTGATGATATATTCGTTCACTTTCTCTGGAAGCTGTTCATGAACAAAATGGCTCCCTTCTTCGACGAAGATGACGTCCAAATCAGGTACGAAATGCTTCACCTGTCCACTCCTTATGTAATCCTCCATGCCTGGAAACTTTAACACGTAGTCCTTCTCACCCATGATCAGCAACGACGGAGCTGTGATTTGGGTCCTGTATTCCGGCATCAACTCCAAATTTTCTGCACAATCACAATCGCAGGATTTTTCAATCAAAAGGTCATTATGATTTCCAGACTCGCTGAAAGTTCCAAGTCTTTTGATATATGTACCTGTATGGAACTTGTAACGCAAAGCGAAATCCAGATTTCTGATACAAGGATGCATAAACGGCAAGATCATCTTCAGAAAACCATGGCGGTAGAGGAGTAGATGAGTCAACAATGTCCATGATCTCTTGGTTTTCTTTGGCTATTGGTACGTCCGCTCTAGAAAACAAAATATATATATTTCTTGTCACTGTCTTCACATCTAACCCCCCAAAGTCTGCTTCTGCCTCCCTGGCTCCTGCATTCGTAATTTCCGAGTCAAATAAAATTACTACTTGGAAAAATTACACCAATAAACAAAATATATATGTTTATTGGTCCTGGAACTCCAACACTAAGTAGTCGAGATCAGTGGGAGCAAAAAATTAATGAACATAAAGAAAGGATGTGTATGTATATACCTGCCATCTTGCAATGTAGAAACCTTCAGGCATGAGATCAAGTCGGACAGCATTGGGACCTGGAAGCAAGAAAGGAATGCCTAATGACACCACACCACATACCCTATCTGGGTGTATAACTCCCATCAGGTAAGCCGGTAGGCCTCCGAAATCCTTCGCGACAACAAAAACCTGATTCCAGCCATGTTAAGTAATGCTTTCAGTTCTCTTTCAACGTTGTTAAAAAACAGACTTTGTTGTAGATACTGATGAGCATTGTAAAATTGCTAAACAAGAGAGATGCTGTAAAAATTTGCTGAAACTTTTGCTGTGTCATCATGTTGCGTGTTCCGTTAACATGATTTGTTATCATCGGAGAGTTATAAGGTTCAAATAATTAAGATATGTTGGTGAAATTATATTCTGTTGTTCTGTCACCTTCTGTGCCATCTTAGTACTGAAAGCTCGAGAGTTTGATTCCTAATGGAAGCTAATGTATATATAAAAAAAAGTTTAGCACTAGCATTTCTTTTTATAAGAATCACCATATTAAAGATTTTTTCACCTAATATCTAGAAGCACTAATTGATGGGCTAGCGAAACTAATCAATATGAATAACAAGTATATTTATTACAGAACAAAAGGAGAGAATAAATTATTGAAGTGTCGACTATAACCTTGCACAGAAAGTGACCTTGGTGATACCAAGTTTGTCAAGAAGGGCAATAATGTCATCAACAAGATCCATGAATGTGTTTTTCTCTGGTTCAGGTGGCATATCAGAATCTCCATAGCCCCTATCAATGGCTATTGCTCTGTTCCAGCATTTGCAACCCAATCATCTGGTGCCTCCATGTGTACCAAATCTCCGGGAACCCATGAAGGAACAACACCACCTTCGAACCTGTGTATACATAAACCATCAAATCATTATTGAAAGCAATGAACCATCAAAACATATAATAGTTACCAATGGAATTATAGTTCATTGGTATGGGACTCGTCTCCGGCACTTGCGGGTCGA
Source organism: Flueggea neowawraea (assembly GCA_948243855.1). Lineage (NCBI taxonomy): Eukaryota > Viridiplantae > Streptophyta > Magnoliopsida > Malpighiales > Phyllanthaceae > Flueggea > Flueggea neowawraea. The sequence goes on from CAODLS010349103.1 coordinate 9,399, forward strand.
TGGTTCGATTGTCGATCGGAGGGAGCGAATAAAATGATTTATCAAATAAAAAACATATACCAGTTATTTAAATAGGAGTTAAAGACATACCTGTGCCAATCTTTGCTACATGCAAGTATAGCCCTCTCACTTCTACATGAGAATGCTTGATCTGTTCCATGGCAAGATGGAAAAAGGGGAGAGACGAGGAAAAAGGGTGTCGCTGAGGATCACTATTAATACTTACAATATGATTTACACTTTTGAATTACAGGACAAATTGCAAGCTGGGAGCTTGATCACTTCAGTGACAGATAAACTAAATAATACGTTTATACTTAATATTTTGTACTTTTATTTGCATACGGAAGATAAATATCTATAAAGCCTGACACTTAATTCATTAAAAATTTGAAGTGCATCTCATATAATCATAGAAATTTCATTTTTTAAGCAATGATGCTTTCATTGAAATTCAAAATGGACATTAATGAAATAGGTGGTAATCATAGTGATTAATTTATTTTTGTATTCAATCACAGAGTCAGAATTTGGCCAAAGTAGGGTCGACTTTAAAATAAAGAGATAAAAAATAAAACAGAGCAAATGGAGTCGACGAAGAACCCTAAGAATTCGCGTGAAAACTGGTGGGGATGGCCGACCCTTCCGACCCACCGGCTCCGCCATTGTCTGTATTGCATTATTGGCGGACTAACTGCAGTAACTAATATAACTATTCTTTTAACAGTTCATCAATAAAACTACTCAAAAGTAATTAAATTTATTGATAAATTAACACATAAGAAGTCAAAATTAAAACTATATCGAATATGTATTAAAACTAATATCACATACCTTTGTTTAGAGTTGAGCTCGGTGCTCACCCAAAGTATTGAATTCGTTAAATAGAGTCGGAATAAAAAAGCTCAACAATTTCTTTCTTAAAAATGCTCAACTAAACTATCTGCGAGAATTGATCTTCTATCTTATTGCGGAGTCTTGTTTTAACCAATCTCATTGGAGAAAATGCTCGTTCTGATGTAGTTGTAGCCTGTAGACACCGGAAGAGTCAACAAGAGACGAAATAACCTATCAAACAAATAATATGTCTCTAATTTCCCTGTTTTTGCCAATACTTAACAAAGTTCAACCATTGTAGAAACGTTCTTTAATTTTGGATGATGAAGTGCATCAAGAATTAAATGTTGTAGTTGAAGCCTTAAAGTGGCCTTTCCATACTCTGTAAAATCTAAAGGATAATATTTCTCCACAAGATTGCAGGTATCATCAATATTAAAATCTTTATAAGCATTCTTAGGAATCAAAGCTGAACCAAGAGTTAAATGCTCCATTGCTAGAAAAATATCTACTCGATAATGATGTTCAATTGTGATGTGGTCTTGGTTGTTCCCTGCTCGATCTCCACGTACTACATAAGGAGCACTAAAATGTAAAATATGAAATCTGAATATGATGCTTTTGACAAAATAACTTGTTGGACCCGGGGGAGAACTCTTTCGCTTGTGGGTTTGGTGAAGGAGCACACAAGTAGATTTGAAATCACAGCTTTAGCGAAAATATTAAAGCAGGTTACACTACTTATAAGTTATTCACACATACCACAATCATCTAATATGAGACTCTTCTCCATTCACACTTGTTTTTCTAACATACCTTGACATTTTCTAGCAAGATATCCCAACCATTTTCTCTTAATTGTTGAACTAACTCTTTTGTGATTGCTACTGACTCTATATATCATTAAGAATATCTGGAGAATTTTTTGAAGACCTTGATAAAGTATGTTTGTGATGCCCATAATTTCTTTCACCATGTGTAAAATAAACACAAACTGAAACGAATTCGTATAGTTATAAGCAATATCAGTAACTCCACCAAACATCTCGATACTCCAATAAATGTGCAATTTCATCAATTTTGGCATCCCTTAGTTGCTCATGTCATTTTCAAGAACTACATATGATGTTGATAATGATAGACATGTTGGAAAAAAAAACTGATGAACTGGAATAAACATCTCTAGAGGCATGTTTATTTCAAATACTTTCCATTGTAGTAAGATGTAGAAGCAGAATGACAGTACTCCTCAGCGAGTGTGATTATTAAGGAAGGTGATAATGAGATCATTCACTTGTTGTGGCAGCTGCTCATGAACGAAATGGGTTCCTTCTTCTATGAAGATGATATCCAAATCAGGCACAAAATGCTTCACCTTTCCACTTCTTATGTAATCCTCCATGCCTGCA
>CAODLS010349170.1:0-14470 GCA_948243855.1 Flueggea neowawraea
TCACCATTAAAATTGTAACCTTATTCTTAATATATGTCAAATAATATCAGAAAGATTCAACTCATCAATAAAATATGCGAACCAAAGATAAAAGAGGAAACTAAAAAGAGTGAAAACAAAGTGAAGCAGTCAAAGTGAAAATTTAAAAGGGCGAAATCTATGGCGGTCCCTGAGGTTTGGTGTATTCTCCATTCCGGTTCACAAGTTTGGAAATTAGTTACTCTAGTCCCTCGCTCATAACTCCGTTAGTCAAATATAACGGAAATCTGATATAGCACATTGGTATTTTTGTGTTTTTAAATTCTTAAAATTAGTATGTCCATGTGTCATGTCACATTTTCTTTATATTTTGACTAACAGAGTTAGGAGCGAGGAATCAGAACTGCTAATTTTCAAACTTGTGGACTAGAATAGAGAATATACCAAATCTCAGGGACTGACATGGATTTCACCCAATTTAAAATTATTGGGTGTGTACCATATATGAACCTTTTGACCCAAAATTAATATATGGCTTAACCTATCACACAGGTAACAGCTGTTCAAAAATACATCCTAAAGTATACAGCTGTACCATTATCAACCAAGCTCAAAACAAAAGAAAAAAATAAAGAAATCACAAACGGTGGGTTTAGTCGGCAACGGAGATATATATGGGTATGTGGATCCATTTTCTTTGTTCTAAATACAGAAAGAACCTTCAAATTCTCACCAAAACAATCTCTCATTTCTACAAAACTCGCACACACAAAAAATTCCTTTTCAACATAGCATCCAAGCAAAAGCAATCTTAAGGTAATTCTGCAGTTTTAAGGATTTCTCATAACAGTTTGTTTCCTCTTAATTTTTGAAACTTTTAAAGAAGGAATTTAAGAGAACTCAAAGAATAAAAGTTGTAAATTTATGTGTCTTCTATATTCCTGTAAAACAATTTGATCGAATTTGTTGTCTTTTGAAAGTTATAATTAAAATATTGTGAACTGCCATATTAAGGATACTATTAGACTGATTTTCGAAACCTCAAACATAAAAGTTGTAGATAATTGGGCCTTATAACTTCCTGTAAAAGTGTGCAACTTAAGTCCATATGTGTTGGGAGTTATAATTGTTTAGCTAAGACTAGTCTGATTGACTGCTTCACTGAATAACGTTTGATTGCAGGTTCAGTTGTAAATTTTACTGAGAATTATGTATTTGGAATTAGACTTTGAGCTTTTTCAGAAATGGGATATATAAATCTAGTTTCCAAACCAACAAACTTTACATTATTTAGATGTCTGAAGAAGATTTTAAGAATAAAATACAAGGGAAAGGTATGTCTGTCTTGTTTCAGTTTCTTAAATGAATTGACTAATTTACTGCACCTTGTGAGATAGAATTGGACGACGTACCTTATACCATTAGAAAGATATAAGTGTCTAGTTTCTTAATCAATTTACAGACCTCAATTTGGTCCAAAAATGAATGAATTATGATTAAAATACTAATTGATGCCAAATCTGTCATAAAGAAGAAACATAACAGCAACTAGTCTGATTTCAATAATTCACTGTAAATTCTACAAAAATAATTATGATTCATACTTTATATTAACAGAAATATTAGGATGTCTAATTTCATATAAAATTTGTAATAAGTTTGTTGGAAAACTGTAACTCTTGGAATGTTGAATTGAATATAAACTGTTCATTCGGAATTAAGCTATAAGTTTGCTACAGAGACTGTTCAATAAATTTTCAACGATAGGGACCAAGCTGAAAATTCTTAAACAAAACACTAAGAAGAGAATTAGAACAGATCCTCATAATTTATAGAGGTAATTGGTTTATAGATTAACTAGATCTAAAGAAACGAGTCAATCGCCAGGATATACAGACTAAATTGAAAGAATTTGTATTTAAGGGATTAATTTGTAATTTTACAAAAAAAAATGTTTTTATATTGATAAACATAATTTTAATATTGTATAGACCCGGAGGATCCAAATACTCGTAGATTGGAATATTATAAGTTTTTGGTACTTCACACGCATATCTGAGGCCCAATTGAGTAGAAACTAGAGGTATCTCCACGTATTTACTATATGCAATGATATGTGTTGAAAATGACACTCTGTCTTGATATATGAATATATGATAACGTGGAATAATTTGTTTATTACACGTGCAAATAAATGAGACACCTAGTATTGGTTATAAGTGATACATGTATGATGTATGAATTGTTGAAAATGAGCTATAGACAAATGCATGGAATATGATATGGACTCATCGAATATGACTTCGTTTATCGTGCACAATTAATATTACTTGGCTTGTCTTGATGCCAAAACATAGAAATGATATGATTTATAATTACAAATATCATTCATATGAATAGTTTGATTGATGATTGAAATGATATATGTCAGTAGCATTATTGACTTAAAAGGCGGATTTGGCCAACATGTTTAAGATCTCTTATAATACATGAAATGATCTGAGATGTCTCTTCTAACTCAAATGAATCGAGACTTAATGTCTCTTATAGTTCAAATGATTCGAGACTAAATGTCTCTTATAGTTCAAAGATCGAGACTTCATATCTCTTATAGTTCACTGCCAGTTGGCTTATAGTTTTGAGGCTAAATGTCTCCATAGACCCGGGTTGAGACTTATCGTGCTCTGGCCAAACTCCAAAATGAAATTGGAAATTGCATTTACTTGCTACATTGCATATTGTATGATTAATATGTATATTGGATGTGTACGCTATTTGCTATGAATTTATCAATGAAAGTTTCTCTCACTGAGTAGTGACTCATAGAAAGCGCTATTATTTTTCAGGTTTTTAGTTGTACGGTTTTTGGAAGTTGATCAAGCGTGAAACTGATTGACTTATACGTATGGAGCACATGTCATCCGGCTAGGTCCCACACTCGCTCTCTTCCGCATTTTATCGTCATTGCATTTAAAGTTTTGGAAGGAACTTTAGATTGTTATCTATAAATTTGTTAATTATGTTTACATGTTATGTTCAATTTTTTTTGTATGTGCCTTTTAATATAAATGATCTATATAAACATATATTTTATAAATATAATTACATGTTTTAATTGGGATATATGATAGGACAGGGTGTGAGAACAACAACCTACTTGAACAATCTATTAGAGTTTGACTTCAAGGTCAACTTATATCATATATCTCAAAGTTGGATCATTATCAATCTTTGGATTCATTCAAGTATGCTAGATCATTTCTAGCTACAAATCTGATGTTCACACTAGGTTAGAATGACAAGATTCACCTTGGCATTATTATAACATACATGAATATACCATTCCTCTCAAATAATGTCTAAGATTATACCTTGGACGATAAAACTATTAGTTTAAATTTTAAAGGTTTTTTCTCTAAATTCTCTATTGAGAATTAGACGATAAAGCCATTAGGTTAAACCTTATAGATTTCTACTCCAAATTCTCTAGTGAGAAAATGAGTCTCTACATCTAACTAATATAGGTTGAGTTATAGACTAGGCTAAACGCCAAAGTCTATTCGATGAAGGTAAATCTTTCAACAAGGTGGACTTTCTAATCTTCTTATGTAAATCCCCTTTGGCAATTATCAATGTCTCACTCAATTTATCGCTCATGTATTCATTTATCTCCAATGTGCATTCACCATTTATCAACTAGTACTTAACATGGTTCAATCTCAAATGTCAATTGCACTTCCATTGTTTTAATCCATGCAAATCTCACTGGGATGAGTGAACCTCTAACACACTTGTAGGTTCATCATTGACTTGTGGGGGTTACTAAAAGGATCACGATCAATTCATTCATAAATAAATGTCGTCATGAGACTTACTAAAAGAATCACGAATGATTCATTCATTAAAAAACAAATGTCGTCTTGAGACTTTATTCCTCTTAAGTTAATGAATTTTCAAAGTGCTCCTACTAGGTTTAAGCTCCATATAGGAACTCCCATTGGATTCAAGTTTCCTACTTCCACTGGAAAATTGGAATCTTCCTCTCACTAAAGTCAGGATCAGGAACATCCGCACATGCTTAAGGTAGATGAGATAAAAGTTGAATCGTTCCAAGACCTAGTCGATGTATCCCTTTCGGAGAAAGAAATAACAAAAGTTTGGGTTGATGAATCGATCTCTTAAGAGTTTAAAACCCAATGACTCTGTCAATGGTTCCCTTTCGAAGAAAGAGATAATAATCGCTCAGATTGATTTCTAGGGATTTTAAACTCAATTATGTAATTTAATGATTTACATTACTCAACATTCTTCTTCATCATCTCATCTTTCCTCATTCACCTCAAGAATTCTCCCATTCGAACGGAGTGATCCTGAGGGACTTAGTTCCTAAGGCTCAAATAAAGTGAATTTTTTCCACTTATAACTCTCATTTTATCCTAGTTAAGAAATCTATTCACTAAGAATGTAATCGCCTTATAAATATTTACTATGCCAATTTATTATTATCCCATTATAAATGTGTCATTTTTCACACAGTAGGGTATCTAAGACATTTCGCCTCTTGGTCTTTTCATCCAAAGTATTGTGGATAGTGATGATACATCTTTTGGTTTCAAGTAGTGTAGGTCATACATTAGACCAATCCACATCTTATGAGATGTATTAGTAACGGACTTAGAGGGCATATGGATTTTGAACTTTATGGCCTTGGCCATCATAGTTCTCACTATATTGAGGAGTGTTTCATTTATCTTTCCATTATACGTATTATTTGCTGAGTGTAGGAACAAACAACTTATGTTCACTTCCCTTTCATCAGACAAAGCTTTGGTCTCGTCTTATAGACGTTCATAACCTTAGTTAATTCACAAACCTTTATTTGATTCTCATCTTGACTTATAAGAAATAAGAAAAAACTTGACTATTCTTACTTATGAAAAATCAAATAGATATAACCACACCTTTTACAATCATATATATAGGAGTGATGAAGTAGTAGTAGTAGACTTTAGCCTTGCCCTGTCATTCTTTTCGCTTCAAACATCAAAAAAGTATTAATAGCAACTGGAATTTGGCTTTAAGTATCTCTTAAGATGGTTTCTTCTCTAGTATTCCCTTTTTGTATGCTCGTAATTAAACAATTTAGACTTACAAAATTGTCTAATACTCTCATTTAAACTAATTGATGTACTCAAATTTTTCAATGTGGTTAAGTTGTGTGCATTAACTTCACATAATCTCTCATAACCACATGAAGTAGCAACGAAGAAACTAAAACTTTCAATAGTTGGTCATTTTCCTTAACTAAGAAACCATTTTTAGTGTCAAAGTAGTCACCCACTCAAACGCGGTCTAACAAATACCGTTATTGTTAGAACACGAATTGAAGACAAACTTCAATAAGATCGCAACAAAATCTAATGCAAGCAAAGGTTTGAATTTTGCATGGGTCTAGCTCACACAGACCAACACCTTTAACTAACACTTTTGAGTTGTTCCTTACAAGTTTCAACTTGTTACTTCTTAGAACTAGTTGGTGTCTAATGAAGTCGCATCAAAACTTCATTGTGAGAATTCTTAGGATTGAATAAACCGTTAGCTAACGATGAAATTCAATAGAGAACATCAAACAAGGCAACTCTTTTCACTTACGTGAGTTTGAACTATATACTTTCAAAAAGCATTGACCTACATGTGATATGCCTTTGGCAGTTAATATTTTACTCACAAAATGTAGCATAGTTCATGTTCAAGGATTTGCTCAAAATTATGTTTAGTCTCTTACTTCTTAAGGAATTAAGGTTCTTAAACCTTTTTCCTTGTTTTTGTATTAGAATTTATCCAATAGAATTATACATTGTTGAATTCCTTACAGTCTCTTGCATAAGACAAACATGGGTTAGGTGCAACTCTATTTGCTTTTAACTTCTAGGTAAGAAATGGATAACTGTTTAGACCTTGCCCTTGATCAAACTTTGATCAGAATCACTAGCTCTTGTTGAGTTCAGTTTTGATGATACTGAATGCCAAAACATCCATGAAAGGAGTGCAAAGTTGTAAAACTGCTACTGTCTGGCAAATTCACATGTTGTACATGGTGCTATGCACGTGGACGGGAGCTTAAAATGATGAAGAAAAAATGTGCAAGAGTTCAACATACACAGAAGAAGATGCTACACAGTGATCTTTGAAGAACAAAGCTCTACGCACGTAGTAAAGGGAGTGCAATTCACGTAGACGAAGATGACACCTGAATAAAAAAAGCTAAATTCTATTGCAGTGTGTCAGAATTTCAAAAGAGAATATTATATGACACAGATTCAGATCATGTCAGGAGGGCACAGAAAGTCACACACATGGCAAGGTTTGCTAAGCTGTCAGACGAAGTAAGCTGGACTAACTGACAAAGCCAAGACGTTCCTTAGGAATTCAAATTAAAATATTCCCTGACAAGTGCTGACATATGTGAAGAACAAAAGTACAATCCTGAACGTCTACACACACAACATATGGTATTACGCACGTAGCAAGCCACTGGGTAAAAATTGCATATTCTGACTTTTGAAGCTATCCACGTAGAATGTGGCACAATGCACGCAGAACTTAAGATCAATGCACACAGTACACATGCAACTCACATAGATGTTGATCCACATAAAGCCGTGACCACTGGAGTTCTTGTAACGCACGCAGACCTGCATTCAATGCATGCATAACTCAGATGGAACAAGGAACTACGCAAGTAGATGGTGGCTACGCACGTAGAAGACACTAACGTCATTTCTGGGCATGAATTGTTTTATCTTACAATGGCTACTTTGAGACTCCAACAGCTATATTTCGAAGAGTAGCTATAAATAGACACCCCAGAATAGAAGAGAAGTAAGATACATTTGCTAAGATTTGCTAGTCACTTTATCTCTCTTCTCTACCTTCATAACCCATTCAAGCTATTTACTTGCAATCTTATTATTGGATTGGTGTAAGTTTTAATCTATTATACCTTTAGGGTTAAATTTGTAACAAGCAAGGTTAATTGCTTGGGGTAGATAGGTTTTCTAGTGAGTCTTAGAAAACTAGAGTTTTGGTTTGTTAGTTAAGCCTGCAAAAACTAGTGATTCGGTTTTCTAGTTGATCCGGAAAAAACTAGAGGTGTGGTTTGCTTGTTTTGTCCTGAAAACAAGTGGTAACGATTTTCTAGTTGAGCCCGTAAAAATTAGAGATTCGGTTTGCTTGTTGAGCCAACAAAAACAATTGTGTAACGGTTTTCTTGTTGATCCTACAAAAACAATGTGTAACGGTTTCCCTCCACCCGAAAGTGAGGAGTTAGTGGATTCAAACTCTCTAGTGAATCTAAAGGAGTGGGCGTAGGTCAAGAGGACCGAACCACTATAAATATTGGGCTTTGAATTTCTCTCTCCCTTACTTTCTTTACTCTATCTTGCATTTGATTTATTTTGTTTGTGAATTGATTGTTTTATTGCTTCCGCGCTTTAATTTTGATTTTGGTTGGGAAAGAACTTTGTTATTTGTTTTATTTTGCAAAAGATTTTCAACAAAGTATTCAACTTGCTAAAATTTCAATTCACCCTCCTCTTGGAGTGTCATTATACATTGCCACTTTATTTTTTTCAGCTCTCTTATCATGTTGGCTTCACGCCTTTACTCGCATGATTAGGATACTCGTAACAAGCATCAGTGTCAATGGTCAAAGACCACAAGGTAGGCTAGTGTCACGGCAACTAACCGCTCTTAAATGCAACTTACGAATATATTGCACCTTGATATTTGGAAAATAGTCAAGTGACTACATCATCCTTTACATTAAAAAAATGATAAATGTAGTGAAATTTTCTTACTTCCACACTTTTTAGACTTCAATCCAAAATATGTTAAGTGGTAACATTAATCCTCCTTGAATTTGATCATTACCAAGTTCAAAAGGCACGAGCTTTTACTCTTAGAGTATACACTATATTTTCTTAATCTAGAATTTGTAATTGTTGTCACCTAAGCTGAACATACGTCCTTGTATAGCTCAGTATTAATTGACTTAGCAAGCAGTGAATATCACAAATACATGACAAAGAATAAAACATAGTTGCATGTTAAGCAATTCATAGCAATACACATATATTTATTATCCAACGTAATTAAACTACCATAGCCACTTATTAAGTTTTGAATCAAAATATATACTAGGTATACATTTACCATATCAGTCTTAATAATTAACCATATTATATTTAATTTTATAGACAGTAAATAATGACTATTTAAATTCACTTTTAAAGTCCACTCAACTTGAGGGAATCCATGTTGGTCATCTCAATTATTAAGGCAAACTTAATAATCGAACAATATATTCAACACATAAAATATTATATATTAAACTAAGACAAATCAACACAATAATAAGCCAAAACAATAAATAGAATCAACATCATTTATTAAACCAACATGTAATCCAAACAATTAGTCTCAATGTTAACATACACATATCAACATTTTAACATACAAATAATGCTTATAAGATTACCCCAAAATAATACTACACGAATATAATATTTTATCATGTGTGTTTGCCTTCTAATTGGATACACAATGGATCACAATCTAATATATAATAATAGAATTCATAAGTAGTCATGCTAAATCATTCAAAATTCTACAAATCAAACAACCATAAAGTGGTTATCCCACTTCTCATAATCTCTCTTTGCGATCATATATGAATCTTAGACATACCGATTTTAATTGTTTTGCTTTCTAGAATCTCTAAGTATCTTTTCACGACACTTAAGTAATTATGTTTCCATGAAATTATGGTATGGACCAATGACCTAACCAATGCCGGTTATTAGAATCATAATCATTTATGAACAAATAAAACCTTTATCACCTTTGCATACTTAATGCACAATCATTTTCTTTTGATTATGACCACCACATTCCCAAACTACTTGATTTGGGAGTCGTGCAAGTTTTTCTTAATTCGCGCTTTACTCAATGCAATTTAGTTTTATCTCATTCATTTATTTGTAATAAAATACAAATAAAATGGGTATACACATCCTCACATATTATCCAAATAATTAGAAATCGCATTTCAATTATCTAAATGATAACCATAGTTGCACATCTTCAAATCAATTATTTTGAAAAACTAATTTTTAAAATAATTCTTGGCAGAAAAATAATTTTCATAATTTTTAAACAATCTTAATACACCAAACAAATTGGAAAAAATCATTTTGAAACTAGAAAAATTGTGAAAAATATACCAAAAATTCAAGAAAAATAAAAAATATTTTTTTACAAAAATTTCACAAAAAATGGTGGTTAGGACATGTAGCACACGTCGACACGCACCACATATTGGTTTCTATGCGCTGCCACTCGCCACGCGCGTGTCCTCCTCTACTTCTACCACGTGTCACTGCACTGTAAGGACACATGTCATGCGACGACACATATCAAACCATGATTGGTGCATACAGTGATGAAATGGCGGGAGGAGTCCATGTGCCATATGGCGATGATGTGTCAGCCACGTGGCACTCAGTAGGTGGTCTGTTTTACAGACATGGCAATCCAGTCAACATGACACATGTCACCCGACATGTTGGGCCACGTGTCATCTATAGCCACATGTCAACGTTTAATTGGACAACTTGGCTGACGTGCCTATACAATTAGTTTCGTCATGTGGCATTCAAGAGGTGCATTCTTGCTACGTGGTGGTTGTCAGTTAGTTCATGTGTTGCACAGTCAGCATTGACCGATTTTGTCTCTGCCACATGTCGCGTCCTGAATGATCTGCGTGGTTTTCTTCAGCCAATGAAAGATCGCTACGCATGCCAAGTGGTGCATTCAGATTAGTCCATGTGGAACCAATGATAACTCACCATGTGGCCTTGTTGGATCAAATTCAACAAATTTATCTGTTCCCCCTTCACTTAATATTTTTCGATCGAATTTTCGCCTATTTGACGACCTTTCCTATGGAATTTCGTAACAAAACTTGGGCAAGTTATACTTTTTAGGTCGTTGATCGCAAATATTTTGTCAGAATATCGAAATTTGAACTTTTAATTTTTATCTCCCGATGGAGTCGAATGAAAAATTACATTGAAGACAAAAAGTCGAATGCTACAAAAATACTGCAAGTGTCCTCAACAAAGGCCAACAAGATTTTCGAAACAAATTTACAAGATTTGTGTTGGCTCTGATACCAATGAAGGAATCATATACCAGTTTAGCTAATAAACAATAAAATTTATATGTTTGACTTACTAACCTGGATTCCAGCTGAAGACAGAAGCGGAGCAAGACTAGATTCGATATTGGTCTCACAAGCAAACCATGGTTGAGTTATCAACAGTAGTGCTCGACTGTTCTGTAGTCTAGATATCTCACTCGAACTTTGTAGGACTCATTGGGGACACAGAAGAATGAATTCTTCTTCTTTTTCTCGGTGAGAGAGGCTGACATCTCTCTCTCTTTGAGAGGTATTTGTTGGTGAGATTGAAAGAATCAAATTTTCATTCTTTCATCACTATTTATAATAGTGATCTTGCGCCTAATGGGCTAACCTCAGGCCCAACTCAATCGATCTTGCCAATTGATTTTGGTCTACGGTCCCAGTTCACACCTTAACCGATCGGGATCAGTTAATCGAGCATGGGTGGACCACTATTTCTAACAATATTTTTCTCTAAAAAGTTTAATCCGCTAACTCGAAGAATAATGTTGGCTCATCACGGTGTTAATTTGGTATCTTAACTAAATTAAAAGATATATATATATTTTTCAAAAAGATTAAAAAAGACTTTAAGCTTCTTCTTAATTATGTGGCCTAATACATAACTTACCCCATATAAAATGTTATTAGTACAATTTTGAATTTCAAATTGAGGAATTTATACTGCACACTTAACTTTAGTATTTGATATTTACTTTGCATGATGTGATTATTCATATTACATGTCTATTTTCCGTAATTATTAATTCACGTCACCGTTTTTAGATATATTAACTCAACGGGTGTTAGTCAGCACAATGTCGTTTCGGTTTGTTTCCGTATTGTGTGTTTTTTGCGACTGTAATAATTATTTTTTACCTTTTCTCTTTTTGTCTACATTTACTTATGGTTAATTATTTTGGTTTTTATTTTTCCGCCAAAATTTCATTTTTGGTGCTTCAAATTGATTTTCAAATTTTATTGTTTTGCAAATTGTTTTGTATTCTTCTGTAGAGGAAAAAGTATTTTTCAGTTGCAATTTTCTTTATTTTTATTTTGTTTTATTGATTTGTTGTTGGTATCTATATATGAGTTTTATACATAAAAATATCATGAAATTTACAGAAAATATGTTGAAAATTCGTTTGTAAACTCAAAAAAATTTTATTTGATTTTAGGTAATATCAGTCTGTTTTTTATTGGTTCCTATCTCTTCACGATTTATAATCTGTTTTGAAAGTACACCGGAACCAAATATTTGCAATTTTATGGCATATTTTGACTGCTCTATTTTTTAATTTGGGATTGTGTAGTTGTAATTTAGTATGATAGTATCAAGCACTGAATTTTTTTAAAATTTTGTTTAAAATTTTGAAAAAGAAAAGTCACGTGTAGCAGTAATTTGTATATTCCTGTCATGTGTAGCAGTATTTGGCCCTCTCAAAATTTTCACTACTGTATTTTAATTTATTTATTTTCAATTATGTATCGTAATTCATGATTTTCAAGCATGTAATGGATGTGATAATAAAACAAAGTACTATGAACAAATCTGAATACAAAATATGTCTAATTTGAGGCCTTCTGATCGTATGCATCAGAACAGTCAACAAAACATCAACGTCTATAAACATGGAAGTCTTCATATTATAGTCAATACATCAAAATAACATAGTATCTGTAATGAAACAGAAAATCTACATCTAGAGTTCTTATCCTCCATTGTTAATCCACTCAACCAACAACAGGGAGGCTAAAGTTTAAGGAACTTCATTATCAAACTCAGCAGGGACAAATGTGGACTTCCATCACACTATATGCAATTACTACCAAACTGGACAAACATTAACACACAATAATCAGTTGTCACCCTGTTTCGGAAGAGCAGAAGTACATCATATTCCATCTTCAGGCATTTGCGACAGTTTTTTTCACGAATGTGGTTCATTCCATGAAACCATAATGTGTTTCCTGCTACAAGAGCTTAATCATAACAGACATCGTAGCATGCTTCCCGTGCCAACACCAATATGTAAGTATGTATATCAGCACAAACCTTGACTCTATAGTACAATATAAAAGTACAGAACAAGTGGCGTCTCACCTGAAGTGGGAGTGGAGATAAGAAAGCATACTCAGTCGAATAGAACTATTGACAGGCAAATTTGGACGTTTATAAGTTTTTGGCGCGTTCCTCTAAGGACTTGCATATACGGTATGCTGCAATACACATTGTGGCGTTGCCTATTACTGCTAGGGCTGCCTGAAGAGCCACCAGTACCTGTATTTTGTCAAAGAGAATTGCCAACACTTATAGTTTTACTCAAAAGTCACAAAATACAAAAAAGGTTGACTAGAATGAAATTTTTGAGCGATCAACAAAAAAAACCTGGAAAGTTGCAAGAACGCCATTGATGAATGTATTTGTGGTGGATGAGATACTTTAAGATTCTTGTTACATAAACAAAATGAGATCATGAAAAACACAATCTCCAGTTCACAAATAATGCAGTGGTTTTTAGGAACAGGATATGGTATTTAAACAGAGCAGTACCATCGAATTGCTCAACAAAGAAATAATAACACAGTTCACTTACCTTTGATCGTTGTTACTTTGTTTACTCCCAGTCATATCATTCTTATGGTCTCTCTTAAATATGAAAATTCAGTAATTATTCAATTTGATTTTCATATTAATCAGGCCATAACGTCATATTGACTTTGACCTTTCACTTTTACCTTTTTCTAATATTTTCACAAATTCACCTCCTTGAATATGACGCCTAGTGTCACTAATGTTTGACAGTTTGAAGGCATTTTTCTTTCACTGCAATCTTTCTGAGGTAAGAACATATACAAAAACCATGAGCACAAATGATATTAAACTTGCTAAAACAATATAAATGTTGAAAACTTTTAAGATAAAATTAAAAGGGATACTAAACCTGAATTTTGAATTAAGCAATGTGGTGAAGGCTGATTGATAAAAGGTAACTTGTAATCATATGCATGAAGTCAAAGAATATCTAGCTAAGTCCCAGGCTCAAGTTATGCATTTCTTTCTCATACAGAGTCTAATTTAGTTCATATAAGGTTATTCACTTTTTTATTTTTCTTTGTTGTCGTTCATGTCCATATTGTCAAGTGATAGATCATTCTTACTAACCTCAAGAGACTCGGAATTATAGAAAAAATGCCAAGTGCATGCACAAAATGCTGCACCAAGCAGGGGCACCTAAACCAGCAAATCAAGTTAGATGATAAACAGATCAAAAATTCTAGAGTCATCAGTCAGTAATATTTTTCTTTAACCCCGACAACAACTCAATCACTACAACAATTTAGAAAACTAAACAAGAGCGTTTGACATGTTTCAGAAAAAAACTTAACCAAACTAGATTGGCACTGACACTACAATAATGAAGGAACTCAAAAGCGAATGAATTCCCGTTAAAAGAATGAGAAAATATAGTTTCAACTTATTTTGACAAAGGGAAAAAGACAACACGTAAAATAGACTCGCCAAATTAGAGAAGCAACTAACAATAGATAACCAAAAGAGAGATGAACTAATATACGCTCAAGTTGTCAAATGTAGAATGCTGTGACAAGCATAAAAAATACAAACATATAAGACTTATAACGAAAACTTCACCGATCCACCCTGGATTAGATTAATTTTGCTTCAATAGCAATTAGATTGAGTCACTCATGTTGTTTTCTGCATTGCATCAACCAGAACACGGCCACTTTCTATTCTTATATACCTAATCCATTGTACCTCTAAATGTATACTCTAAAAATTATCCATAACACATTGGAGACCCAAGACAACCCAGCAAATGTAATTCAACACGCTGTAATATTATTGGTTATTGTACATTATCATCATTCATGCACATGTGATTTATCACCAAGGTTTCACCGACAGTGATCTGATAGGTTATCTCCGGGAAAAACTGATGGAAATCCATCAATAGCAGTGTAAATTTCAGCAGAGAATAATATAGGTGCCTCGATAATTTTACATTTCTTTATCTAACAGATAACTCACCATACCCCAAGAGAGCCCTTTCCAAGATTCAAACCCGGATTTCTCCCCATATTGCCACACCAAGGCCATTGCTGTAATCCTGTAGACAAAGGGGAAAAAAAATAACCATCAACACTTTCTTTTGATGTTTGACGAGGCCACCATGTTTGCAACAGAGGTTGAACCCTCAAGCTCACAGCTTGTCCTTCAGGGCA